>PVKB01001504.1:0-92892 GCA_004027205.1 Ctenodactylus gundi
GGGTTAACTCCTGTAGCTCCATGTCCAGCAACTAGGGTAAATGCTGGTGAGGCACGAACTCCAAGGGGCTTGGGTGGTCCCACCCCTGTGGCATTGCTGCTGACTGCAACCGCCATCTTCCCTCCTTTGGGCTGGATCCACTCACGGCCTGCTGCGTTTCCCAGCTGACAATCCATGCTCACGGCTTCTCCAAATTTTCGGGCTCTCCACTGAACCTTAGGGCAAGGGCAAAATGCCAACAAACTTTTTGCCAGAGCATAGCACACATGGTTTTTAGGCCACTTGCCAATATAGTCCTCCTACCCATCTGAAACTTCGTGAGCCTGGCCTTTCCAATCCACACTTCCATCAGCATTCTGGTCTTCTGAGCTCTGACCAGAATCTCCCCTCAAGCTCGGCTCAGAGCACTCAAAGGCTTCTCCAGCTTGCATCCCCAAATCTTTCCAAATTCCTTCTGCAAACCGCTTCCAAAAACTTCTGAGCCACATCTTCAGGTAAAGTACAGCAACGACCCCACTCCTCTGGTACCAAATTCTGTCTTAGTTACTTTTTCGTTGCTGTCACTCAATACCTGACACCCACAAACTTAGGAAAGGTTTATTTTACCTCACAGTCTCAAAGGTCACAGTCCATTCAGGGGTGGCCAGCAACAATCAAAGTACATGGCAGAGAGAGAGGTGGAGGCAGCTTCCCCCAACAAACAGGAAGACAAACTGAGGCTAGCTGAGACTAGTTTCTCCCCCCACTGGAAGGCAGGTGCAGCTTATGTATCCTTTCAGGTCTCCGCCCAGTAACCAGTCCCTCCTGCATCCAGGTGTGGCCACTACAAACCATTAATCCTAACTTAACTGCAATCCACCCCTCCACACCAGACCCCAATCCACCAACATTACGTGGTTACATCAAAATACATGAGACTTTTGGGGGACATTCCAGATCCTAACCACAGCATTCCACCCCTGCCCTGCAAAGGACTCATGTCCTTCTCCCCATGCAAAATGCAGTTAGTCCTTCTGCAAGAGTCACCAAAGTCTTAACAGTTTCAGCACTGCTAAAGAAACTCCAAGTCCATAGTCTCCTCTGAGATGTAAGACAAACTTATAGCTGTGAGCTCCTGTTCAAACCAAAGAGTTAAGCACTACCAACATAAAATGGCACAGGGTAAACATTTCCATTACAAAAGGGATGAATAAGGTAATAAAAGGCAATAGGACCAGAACAGTTCCTAAATCTAGCAGGGCAAGGGTTAAATCCTGTAGCTCCATGTCCAGCAACTAGGGTAAATGCTGGTGAGGCACGAACTCCAAGGGGCTTGGGTGGTCCCACCCCTGTGGCATTGCTGCTGACTGCAACCGCCATCTTCCCTCCTTTGGGCTGGATCCACTCATGGCCTGCTGCGTTTCCCAGCTGACAATCCATGCTCACGGCTTCTCCAAATTTTCGGGCTCTCCACTGAACCTTAGGGCAAGGGCAAAATGCCAACAAACTTTTTGCCAGAGCATAGCACACATGGTTTTTAGGCCACTTGCCAATATAGTCCTCCTACCCATCGGAAACTTCGTGAGCCTGGCATTTCCAATCCACACTTCTATCCGCATTCTAGTCTTCTGAGCTCCGACCAGAATCTCCCCTCAAGCTCGGCTCCGACCAGAATCTCCCCTCAAGCTCGGCTCAGAGCACTCAAAGGCTTCTCCAGCTTGCATCCCCAAACTTTTCCAAATTCCTTCTGCAAACCGCTTCCAAAGACTTCTGAGCCACACCTTCAGGTAAAGTACAGCAACGACCCCACTCCTCTGGTACCAAATTCTGTCTTAGTTACTTTTTCGTTGCTGTGACTCAATACCTGACACCCACAAACTTAGGAAAGGAAAGGTTTATTTTAGCTCACAGTCTCGAAGGTCACAGTCCATTCAGGGGTGGCCGGCAACAATCGAAGTACATGGCAGAGAGAGAGGTGGAGGCAGCTTCCCCGGACAAACAGGAAGACAAACTGAGGCTAGTTGAGACTAGTTTCTCCCCCCACCTACCCCCTGGAAGGCAGGTGTAGCTCATGTATCCCTTCAGGTCTCTGCCCAGTAACCAGTCCCTCCTGCATCCAGGTGTGGCCACTACACACCATTAATCCTAACTTAACTGCAATCCACCCCTCCACACCAGACTCCAATCCACCAACATCACATGATTCCATTAAAATACATGAGACTTTTGGGGGACACTCCAGATCCTAACCACAACACTAGGCAAGTGCTATAATCATTGTGCTATTCCTCCATCCCCAGGTTCAATTTTTAAAAGCAGGTATTATTCCATTCTATCTTGTCAGGAATTCGTATTTGCAGCACAAGCCTTCCAGACAAGGGAACAGAGGCTCAAACTATCCAAAGACTTAGAATCAGCCAAGGATGGGGGTCAAAATTTGAACCCTGGTCTGGCTCTTGAGCTCCTAACTGCTGTACTGCACTATTCCTCAACTCAGATTGTAGTGACACCATCTGTAGTAATGCTATTAAGCGAGCTACCAGCTATTATCAGGCCTTTTATCTCAGGTAACCCTAACCCCTAGGCAAGGTACACTTGAACCCTAATTGCAGATGTGGAACTGGACTTGCTAAGCTCAGCTCAGAGAACTGACCTTTCCAGTCTTACACAGACTAATGGCATTAGAGCCAGGTTGAACTCCTGTCTTACGCACTGGTGACAGCTCCTCCCCAGCCCTCCCGCCAAGACTGTGCCAGGCCTCTAGGCCTCTGCAGAGGAACCTCACGCCCTTTCCCACTACACTTGTTCTCTGCAAGGCTCATTCACGGCTGATTCAGCATCTTCAGGGCCACAGGAAACCCTCCCAGGGCCTAGGTGAATGGGAAGCAGCCTCAGCGTCCAACTGATATTGACAGGAACTAGGAAAACACACGAAGTCCTGGCTTTCAGGCAGGTCAGACTCAGGACAGTATGGTCCCACTCTGCAGCAGCCCAGGACAAGGACCAGGTCTTGAATTCCTTGGCCAGATACTTCCAGGCCTGGCTCAGGCTCACAATGACCAGATGGTGAGTGGGGCCTGCTGCCTCTTGGGAAAAGCCAGTCACGTGACTTCCCAGGGCTCACAGCCCCCCAGACATACTGATGTTTATTTTCACCTCACTGACTTTTTCCTCATTTGTATAGCATGTCTGTCTCCCTAGTTAGCAGTGTCTGGAGCACGGGGCCTTGTCTGTGTCGTCCTGCTGTGTCCTCAGTGCCTGGCACAGCAAAATGTGCTCTGCTCGAGTGGCCAAGAGTCTGCTTTCTCCTCCCCCAGTGCTCCATCAGCAATGCCGGGTCCTTTCCCTCCTGTAAGGAAGGGGCTGACCTCCCCTTCTTGGGCCTGGCAGAGAAGCCAGACAGGGCCAGAGTAGCCAAGGATGCCTGAGTAGCGCCTGGCGCTGCAGCCAGCACCAGATGAGCACAGGTGTCTACTGCCAGCCACAACCCCTCCCTTCTTAGCTCTTGGCAATGAGCAAGGTGGTGGTGGGGATCAGTGCCACCTACTCTGTGGCTTCTCAGCTGACCTTTAGGGTGAGGCCAGAAGACAGCAGCCCTGAGCTGACAGTTACAGTTCCACCTCCTCCAGGAAGTCCTTGGTGCTCATCCCTATCTGGGCTCCAGTAGCTCTGAGGCACAAAATAGAAGGAACCAGGCAAAATCTCACTGTGCCCTGCTGCTCTGGAGTCCAACCGAGATCTGTGCTCGACTGTGAGCCTCTCCAGGTCTCCCAGAGGGCAAGACGCATGTCGAAGACGGAACGAGGGGCAGAGCCTAGGACCTCAGGCTACATTATCTCCACTTTACAGGCGTCAAGACCGGGGCACAGAGATGAAGAAACTTGCCGTGGGTCACAGAAGACAGCAGTGCCACAGACTAATGCATACCATAGCCAGGAAGCTGGGACGTTTTCACCTTGTACCCGACCCCCTGCATCCTGCAGCATGGGGTGCAGGGCAGGAAGGTGTGAGCTGGGCGATCAGTCGCAGAGTTGCTGTTGTGCCTGCGTGGGGGCAGCTGGGCTTGGTGGTTGTGGTGGGTACAGGTGTAACTTCCGTTTAACAGCGAGCTCCAGTATGTGGGGCTGCCCAGCTGGTGGGTCCCACAGGTCCTGTGGGCCCTCAGATGTGCAAGAAAACAGGCACGGCCAGTGAAGTTAAGTAACTCATGCAAGCTCCGCTTTACCCCATTAAGTGGGAGATCGGAACTCCAAGAACTAGCCTAGGGCCCACATCCAAACACCTTGGCTGCTCCCTCTCCCTGCTCACCAGGACCACAGAGGTTACTGCCCCCACAGCGGCTCTAGGGCAGCAGGGCACATACGGGTGAGGGTGAGCCACCTCCCGACACTGGACAAACACTGTCAAGGATCACGTTGCGCTCCCCTGGCCCACTCTTCTCTCCTGTGCAGCCATACCACAGTGCCACTTTCCCCATCCTTAGGAGCGGAACAAGGACCCTCTTAGGGTACCGGGACCACCCTCTCCCAGTTCCCAGGGACCTCCTCATGTTGAGGGTGGATGTGAAATCAGAAGGCTGGATGGCCTCCCTGCCTCCTCCGACCACAGATCACTTCCCCCCTCTGCCAAACAAAGGCTTCGCTGAAACCCAATCTCTTTCTTTCCCCTCCTCCACAGCCTTCAGAGTCTACTGGGTAAGGCAGTCTCTTTCCAGGGACACGCTGGCGCTGGCGTCGACAGCTGGCCCTGGTAACTGAAAGGCACTGAAAGCCCGAGGTGGTGCAAGCAGGGGCTGAACTGGGAGACATGAGTGACGCTGCAGGTGGGAATGCTGAGTCCACGCAGCCCCCAGGAAGGAGCAGCACGTCTGAGGGCCCTGGTGCCTGCTGGGAGCCACTGCCCCCATAACGACACGCCGGGCACTTCCCTGGACGCACTAGAGCTCCGTAATGTTGGTTTTCCATTCCATCTTACTGAGCAGGATGCACAGGGTCAGGACTTGCCTACCTCAGGACTCCTAAGTGGCAAGGGAGGCATTCAAACTGAATCTGCAGCCCTGGGTGACATTCCCGTCTTCCTTCCTTTCTTCAAAGTGAGACTGGCACATCAGCAAAACAGTAGCACCTCTTCGGCTCTAGGTTTATCTGAGTTCAGGTCTAGCTCTGCTGCTTCTTGGATGTGTGATTTTGGGCTATTCCCCTTCCCTCTCTGAGTCAATTTCCGGATAACAGAGAGAACTTGAAATGAGTCCAGCAAATGCAAAACCATTACAATAGTGCCTGGCACGGAGTAAATCCTCACGTGTGAGGAAAGAAGCGGGCTGGTGGCCCAGTTAGCACCAGCTCCCCTCTGTTTAAGGGACAGCTTAGAAAGGACGCCTTCCCAACCTGGGCCTATTCACTCTCAACCCTGTGGCTTCTAGGCGCTCAGACTCTGACAGCCTTGAACAAGTCCCTTCACCTCCTCACCATTCAGTTGTTGTCATTTGGTAAGGGAAGTGAAGATGTCCGCCTTGTCCAGTTATCCAGGATTCTGTGAGATAAGTTGCAGGAAGTGGTTCCCAGGACCACTCCAAGGACAGCTGGGTTATCACTACAGTAGGGCACAGTCAGCATAGCCCTTTGGGATGCAGCATGCCTGCAGGCCATGGGATTCTTCAGCTGTGATTCCTGGGGACGGAGAGTGATCAAGGCCACCCCCCACCCCCCAACACTTTCCAGCGCCAGCACTCAGGAAACCTTTGTTGGAATGATACAATCAAGTGGGCTGACTACAGCCTGGGGCCTGGCTCCTCAACGCTTGTCTGAGAGCCAGCAGCCTTAATACCCGGAGGGCTGGAAGCCTGATAAACGCATCTCAGGCACCACCCAAACCTCCTCAATCAGGACTCGGCACCCAAAGGCAGCAGATTCGAGTGAACACTGAAGTGTAAAAAGCACTTCCCTGCTCTACATTCTTTAAAAGGGTGTCAGGAGTGGTGTGGGAAGCCCAGGCACCATGGAAGGCCCCTGTCCTGGGAGGTGTGTAGCTGGGCACCGGCCCCTCCGTCCTCCAGGCTCCCACTGAGGTGAGATAGTCAGGGGCACAAGCCTTTGAAACCACTGTGCCCTGTGTGATCTTGAGCCTCTGTATTTCTTCATCTATAAATGGGGATGACAGCAGCAGTCTTGCAGGTTTTTTTTTTTTTTTTTTTTCAGGATCAAATGAATTCTCAAAGTCGTCGTGTCTGGGCTGGTGCTTGGCACAGAATCACCAACACTCAGTAAGTTTCGGCCAGCAATACTAATAGCTCTACTTGTGTGGCCGTTCGTGGGGCGCCTGGGAACTAACTGGCTCTGGTCACAGCGACTCCTTCCCACTGTCCCAACTAACTCAAGCAGCATTTCCTACTCACACTGACACCATGTGTGGGAAACCTCAGAAACAGCCGGCGACAGGCTACCTTTACTCTAAGCATACATTCCTTTAGCATCCGGACACCCACACAAGCAGGTGGTGCCCCATTCCCCAGGTATAGAAACTGATGCCCAGAGGGAGGAAATGGCCTGCCAGTATCAATCAGGTAAGAGGATTAAAGTGCCCTCCTAAAGGGCTGTAGGAAAGTACTGGAAGGATCCGATCGGTGCAGAGGAGATGAGAGCTTGCACATGCACACGTGTGCGCACACACACACATACACACACTTGCGCGTGCGCTACATTGAACACGCATTTTCTAACTAAATTTTTGACTTTTTAAGTGGGTCAATGAGGAGACCTTGTGCAGCTCTGTTACTCAGCGGCCATCTTGACCAGAAGTCTATTGCTAATCTTTTTAACTTCCCCATTCTCTTTTGTTCCACCACTGTAGGCTCTTTCAGTATGGTAAAATTTTAAAATTTCATACTATTTTTCTCTGCTATTTTTTCCTGCCTCTCACCATAGTATTAGCCAAATGCTGCAAACAGCATCCATAAAACAGACTGAACATCAGGCTACCTTGAGATTTTCTCCTCTAGATTAAGTGTTCCACTGCCCAAAGTCTCTGGAACAGGGTAAAATGCTGACAAATTTTCTGCCAGAGAGTAGCACACATGGTCTTTACACCACAGGCCAATAATTTCTCCTTCCCATCTGAAACTTCTTGAGCCTGGCCCTTCCAACCCACACTGTAGCACACCTTCCAAGGCGAGAGGCGCTAGGCAGTGTCAATGCTGGGGCACAGGACAGATCAGCAAACACTGAAGGAGGCGGGGTAGGGGCCGGGGTGAAGGCTCTAGCACCCCCAACGTTCGGGGAGCGGCAGAACATTTTCCTTGCAGTGGGGGCATCCACAACAGTGTCCAGGCTTGCCTGCCCTTCCCGCTCCCATGCACACACCCCCACACACACCCTTCTAATACCTGTGAGTGATGTCTGCCACCATAATTCAAACCCCTGTCTAGGGGTAAGTGGAGGCTGACAGCAGCTGACTCATCGTCCCAGTCTCACGCCCTATTGGCTGATTAGCAGCCTTCCAAAGCAGGCCACGTGGGGGCTCCCCAGACCCTGCCCGACCGTGCAGTTCCCTAAACGCCACAGCTGGTGGGTGGAGGCAGGAGTCTCTCCTTTGGGGCCGGTGGCTGGCTGCTACGGCTGGATCCCAAGCAAACTGTGGTCTAAAGCCTCCAGGCCCCTAGCTCCGGGAGGGGCACGTCCTGCTGACCACCCTCCCCTCTGGCGTGGCTCAGGGACTCATTCCCAAACCTGGGCCCCTGGCGCTCCCCATCTAAACGTTAACTACGGAGCTGTGTACACCAAGTGCTAAGCACATGCCAGGCTCAACACTGGGTGCCTAGAGACAGGAACCTCGGGGTCCCATCTTCCATCCGAGGCTCAGCGACACCGAGACTCCCGCCTGGGCTCACAGTTGTTCAGCGCCGAGCGCTGGGTGCCCATTTGGCAGATGGTGAGGCTGAGGCCCAGCGGGGCCAATCAGGGCAAAAACAGAACCGGAGCCCGGCAGGCGCGCCTCCGGGCTCGGACGTCCGCCTCGTGGGCGCTCAGTAAACAGCCTGGGACGAGCCGTGGCTGAGCCTCAGGAGGGGAGCGCCGGCAGGAGCCCCTGGGCGCTTCAGGGATGAGGACATCTGGACCCCCACTCCACGAGGGAGACCCTAGCCCCTAGCCCCTAGCCCCGCGCTCACTTTGGGCTTGTCGAAGGCAGGCGTCTGAGCCATGGTGCTAAGCGTGCGGCCGCGCTGCTCCCTCGGTCGAAGATCCGCGCGTCTCTGCCGGCTCGGTGGCGGTCTGCTTCCCGGGGGCCCTCGGCGCCCGCGGCCCGCCAGGCTCCCTTTCCTCCGTCCCGGCCCCGCCCCGGGCCCCGCCCCGCCCCGGACCGCCCACTCGCCGGAGCTCGGGTCCCTCCCGCCGTCCCCGGCGCGTGTTTCCTGGAATTCCAGATCTGGAGAAGTGGCGGGCAGGGAGCGACCCGAGAACTCCGCCAGAGCCACCTGTGGGCTGTGCCCTGGCCACCTCGCGGGCTCCGGCTCCTTCCCGGCCCCTCCAGCAGCACGGACGCTTGCACCGCTGTCTGGGGAACCGGGGAGCGACCGGAGCGCCGGAGAATCACGCCACAGAAATGTGCAGTCCTGGAGCCTTAGTTTTGGGGGATGTCAGCAGAGATCGAGGACCTGCTGCAGTGGGGCTCAGTGGAAGAGGCAGGCGGAGAAGAGAGGACATCTCACTCTGTGTGAGCGACTCCGGGACGCTGGGAATGGAAGGAGGCCCGGTGGCCGAAGTCAGCTCTCCTCCCAGGCAGTTGCCCTGCTAAACCTGCCCCGGCGCAAAAGACCATACGGAAAGTGCGCACCAGTGCTGCTTGCTGTGAGAAAACTGACCGCCAGAGGCAGCGGGCATCTGAGTGCATTCACCCGACGGTCTGGGCCCTCGGCGGACCTGCTCAGAAACCGTATTGATTTGGGGAAGGGGCGTTGCAAAAACTGTTATATATGAACTATAATATAGCGAGTTTAGAATATGTAAACGCAAAACCAATTTTCCAGTATTGCAAAAAAAAAAGAGCTAAAACCAAAAATATGCATGTTTAGATATAGACATTAATGAAGAAAATATAAAGCAGGGGACAAAATCAGCGTAAACATGACAAGAACAGTTATCCCGGGAGCAGAAATGGGGCTGGAGGATTAGCTCAGCGGTTAGAGCACTTGTCCAATAAGCTCAAGGCCCTGAGTTTGATTCCTCAGTACCACATAAGCTGGGAATGATGGGGCACGCCTGTAATCCCAGCACTGGGCAAGCTGAGGCAGGAGGATTGCAGTGAGTTCAGGCCGGCCTGGGCTAATAGTGAGTTCCAGTGGAGGTGGCAAGACAGGATCAAACTTAGTTTGGGAAAAATACTTGCCAGCTGTTTAGTATTATCTGGGAGTCATAAGCATCAGTATCCCAGGGGAGCTGGCTAGACCTACTCGGTCTTGGGCCCGGCCCTAAGCCTGTGGAGCTGCCGGAATCTGTATTTAACAAAATCTCCTCACACAGTTTGGGCCCACCATGTGGGTTGGGGGCCCGGGTGCCCTGCAGGCCCGAGGACAGGTCTAGCTGGGACGCAGGAGACTCAGATCGTAGTTACAGGTGAGGGGCAAAGTCAGTTGGGCTCAGAGCTGGGTTGTATATGGGAGTGAAGGAGAGAGCAATTCTAAAACGATCCTTTGTCAGGCCAGGTATGGTCGCACATGCAAGAAATCCCACCTACTCGAAAGGCTGAGGCAGGAATATTACAAGTTGGAGGCCAGCGTAGGCAATTTAGCAAGTCACGGTCTCGAAATCAACAAATAAAAGGGCTAGAGATATATAGCTCAGTGACAGAGTGTCCCAGGGGGTCCATCATCAGAAGGGGGGGAACCCTAATACATTGTCAGACCTCCAGAGTAGCTTTGTAGAAGATCTCTGTGTAGCTTAGGATAAATAATAAAGCTGCCGCTGTTGATACAGCCGTAGTGCCCAGGAAGATGCCAGAGAGCTGCTTTATAAACACCATACCCTTGGCCTGTCCAGCGCCCTGTGAAGCAGGAACATTTGCAGTTTCATAGACTAGACACTGAGGCTCCACGGAGGGAGTAGCTGCTTGGCTCATATTGTCAAGCGGTTTGCAGAGCTGGGATGTGAACTTGAGTCTGACTCTAGAACCTTCCCTGTCTATCTAATTACTGCCTGTGTCAAGATATATGAGTCTTTGCCCAAAATCAGTCCCTCTGCTTCTCAGAATATTCCCAAATCCTGGTCAGCTTGAGCTAGTTTCTGGTCAGGAAAAGCTGAGTGCAGTTCTCTGTTGTTTTCCGCGCTGGGAGGTGAAGGCTACTTTTCCTCTGTTGCACCAGTGCTGGCCCAAGTGACCCGATAGACAGTGGTGAAAGCAACATTCTTGGACTGCTGAGCCTTGCAGCTTCCATTCGGGCCTCCTGAACACTTCCCCCACCACCCCCTGAAATCTCTAAGCCACTAAAAGAGACTATCACACTGGCAGAGAGTCCACGTTCGGCCCCACTCCAGTCCGACCTGCTGAGCCTTGCCTCTCAGCCGTCCCCACCCAGACACCAGGGTGTTTGTGAAGCCACTCTGGGCCCTCAGGACCAGCTGCCTCTGGGATCCTGACCTCAGTCAACACCACGTGAAACAGAAGAACTATCCAGCTGAGCTCAGCCCCAATTCTTGACCCTAGGTTTGGTTCCCTGGTACCACATGAGCCAGGCATGGTAGTGCACGTCTATGATCCCATCACTTGTGAGGCTGAAACAGGAAGATGGCCCATGTTTGAGGCAAGCCTGGACTACAGAGCAAGAAACTGTCTCAAAAACAAAAGAAACAAAAACCTTCACGCTACAATATATTGGATTAGGCTGTTACACAGTGGTAGGTAATGAGAAAAGGCTTCCGCCAGCCCTGAGGCCTCTGCACTTTGGTTTACACCACCTGACAATTGGAAAAGCCGTTTCCTAGATGTGAGAATATTGAACTTCTGCTTTCCAGGTACATCAGACAGCTGGGAAGATAGGCAGGCTGTTCATCACAGGTCTCCCGGTGCTGCTGGGGCCCAGGCTCCACTTCCGGCCTGCTCTGTTCCCCAGGACAGCCTCACGCTATGGCCAGCATCATGGACTTTCTTGCTCGATGGCTTCTGATTTCTTTTGGTCCATGGTGGGCAAGAGCAGGAGATTAAAATGTGTATGAGTACAGTGGGGCATGACTGTAACCCCAGCATTCTCTCAGAGGCTGAGGCCCTGCCTCAGCACGGTCAAGCTCCGCTCAGGCAGCTGTGCAGCTTGGTGAGATCCTGTCTCAAAATAGAAAACAAAGGACCAGCGATGTAGCTCAGTGTAAAGGCTGTGGGTTCAATCCCTAGTACTGGAAGAAGGAAAACGGTGAAAGGAGAAGCCGGGATGTTTAGTCCTTCCCGTGACATCACTGATGTGGCTGTGTCCCGTTCCCGGCCCTGCTTCCTGGCAGGCCTTCCTCTCTGTACGTCCCTCCCCATGGAGCTGTTCCTTTCTCTAAGGGCTTGGGCCTCTGTGATTGGTTCCAGGCTCTGCACTACCTGTTAATCGCTTTCCCTGCTCTGCTCTGTGGCTAGGCTTTTCCCAGAAGTAGAGCCTGAGTGAAGTTAGGGATGCACACACTTTTTGTAGGAAACATGAGGAGATGAGACCAGGAAATGGTAAGGCAGGCAAGCAGAAGTAGCCAGGATGACCTGTCAGTTACCACATCCAGCCCCGGGGCACCCTGGGAGGCGTGGAAAACATAGCTCAGTTAACCCCGCGGAGGCGCGAGGAAGCGGAGGGCTGGTGCGCCTGCTCCTTTCTTGGTGTTGTGTTTTGTGTATTTGTTTTGGTTTGTTTTTGTAGTGCTAGGCAAGCCTTTTACCCAAGTCACATGCCTAGCTCCCTTTGGGTATTGCTGGAAGGCTGCTTCCAGGACATTAACTGCCTCTCAGCTTGCTCAGCAACCCCGCCTGAGCTTGGTCCAGTGCTCGGCAAGATCCGCCACAGAGGGACAGGCGGACGCTTAGTGTTGGCACTGAGTCACTTTGCCGTGGAGTGTGATGCAGAGGGCCTCTGCCAAGGACCCAGACCATGACACCTGCCTCATCTTTGCACGTAATTCCTTTATGAATGAAACTATTATTCCGCTGGAATGCATCACCTGGCTCCTGCCGAACCCCAGGCCAGATGGGCTGATCCTGAGCGTCTCTTAGGAAGGGGATGGAGAATCTGTTCAGTGGTTAGAGAGCTTGCCTAGGAAATGCAAGGCCCTGAGGTGGATTCTTCAGCACCCCTTCAGCCAGGTATGGGGTGTGTGCTGCCATCCCAGCACTTGGGAAGCTGAGGCAGGAGGGTTGCTGTGAGTTCAGCACCAGCCTGGCCGACAGAGTGAGACCCTACCAAAAAAAAAAAAAAAAAAGAGTGGAAGGAGGGTGGAGAGAGCTGCCTTCTCCTAAACTCATGCACAGCACTTCCTGCATGTGGGAAGACAGAAAATTCTGTTCTCAAACATGAAGGAATTCTACCTCATGCGGCCTTCTGAAAAAAATCTTAAAAAACCGATCTTGAGATAGATTATTTTTGCTTTACTTTTATTTATTTTATTTTATTTTTTGAGACAGAGTCCCTTTCTGTAGTCCCAGTTGGTTCTGAACTCACTCTGGAACCCAGGCTGGCCTTGAACTCATAGCAATCCTCCTGACTCAGCTTTCTGAGGGCCGCGATTATAGGAGTGCGCCACCACACCCAGCTTAGTTTGAGATATAATTCCAGCCAAAAATGACAAAAAGAAGGAAAGGGAAAAAGAGAACTAGCGAATCCCAATGGGAAACGATGCCAGTCAGACATACTTTCCTCGATTAAAGACTACAAGAGGAAAAAAATTCCAACTTCTAAGGCAAATATTAGGATAACCCAGCTACTTGGCCCATAACTTGTCACAAATGCTTGCCTACTGGCTGGATACGGAGCTCTTGCTCACGGAGCAGTTCTGGGTGGGCAGCACCTGCCTCCCAGTCCTTCTGGAGCTCGGGCTGAGTCTACAGCTTGTGTGTCTCAAGGTCACTGTGGGCATCTTCTCTGTTCCAGCCAATTGGAAGAGGAAGAGTGGAGAGTTTGGGGTCTTGGGTACCCAAGTTCAGAAATGGCAGGAGTCACTTCTGCCCACCAGAGCTGGATCCCACACACGTACCAAGTTTGCAGGGGGGCCTGGGAAATGTAGTTCAGGAGCCTTTGTTGACATTAGAGTGGATATTACTTGAGAAGATGCCTTTTGCTCCCCATCCCATGAGACTTCCCATCATCTTTCTTGGAGCAAAAATGTCCTGTGACCTTAACTGACCTTACCAGCCAGGTGAACGGGCTCATTTCCACTCCAGATCTCTAGGCTTAGCCCAGGCCTCTTGTGTGGGGAGAATGGGGGGAGGTAAATGGTCAATCCAGGTGAGTGTTCTGGAGCTTCTGAGATCCAGGGCAAGTCCTCATCCACACGAGGCCTGGGGCCAGCTCTGTTCAGGGCTCAGGCTGCCTTGGATAAGCAGGGAGAGTTGGTGCCTTACAGCAAGGATTCCCAGACACCAAGGACCTTAGTCCTTCCCCACCACACACTTATTATACAAAATACGTCACAGTGATGGCTATCGTGAATTGAGCAGCTGCTACCTGCTGGTTCTGTGACACAAGACTCACAGTGGACGCCCTTTGCCCTCTCAGCAGCGTCATGGGAGTGTGTCATCTGTGAGGCAGGCACCAGGATCAGCCCCATGGTGGAGGGAGGAACCAAGGCTCTGAGTGGGCACAGCTGCTGAGAGGTGCAGCCTGCGTTGGGTGTGCACGTGTTACACGTCAGAGCTGGTGCGCTCAGTCTTTCTTGGTATGCAGGAGACACAGGTTGTGTGGGACAGCAGCCAAGGCGGGGAAAGAGCCTGAGTGGGTTGGAAGCAGCCCTGAGTTTGCATCCTGGCTCTGCTCTGGCTCCATGTGACTTAAAGGTGGGTCCCCTTACTTGTTTAGTTCCTTAGGCTGGCTCTGTACCATACACAGGAAATCTTGGGGAAGCCCAGTGTAGCTGCCCACAGGGTGGCAAGAGAACCAGTCTCCCAAGGTGACCCAGTAGGACAATGGTTTTAAGTATTTCCTCTTCCTTAGCTCACCATGAGACTCTGAGCAAAGAGTTAGAAGTTGAGGATTGCAACACCACTGCTGACAGGGTGGGGGTGGAATGTAGCCAGTCAGGAGTCTCAGCTCTCCCACTGACATCCGGGTGGCTGCAGGCAAGGCCTCGGCCTCGATTTCGTCATCTGTACAGTGGGGCTAACACATGCACAGACTATAGACATTCCCAGCTCACAGATAACTTGTGGACATCACTGGCTCCTAGGACAAGCCGAGACAAATCTCACCCATAGGATGAGGAATAAGAGAGAGACCGTGAAGCTTTAATCCCATGTTGTCGGACCCTTGATTATTCCAGAAAAGCAGAAGCTAGAGTCCCAATTTCAATGCTTAAAATATGTTTAAATATTTTGAATTCTCCTAATTCATCTCTACCCCCACCCCCACCCTGCCCTGACCTCTGCTTTTATTTCGGAAACAAGGTCTCACTGTGTGGTTCAGGATGGCTCAAGCTTGCAATTCTGCTTCAGCCTCCTGAGTAATAGGATTACAAACCCACACCGTCATGCCCAGCTGAGTCCTCCTAAATTTTTTTGGTGGTGGTAGTGGCACTGTTGGTTGAGCCCAGGGCCTTCACACTGAACTGTATACTCAGCCCATTTTTATTTTTTATTTTGAGATAGAGTCTCACAAAGTTCTGCCAAGTTGCCCAGGCTGGGCTGGAACTTGCAGTCTTGTCCTGGCCTCCCAGAGTGCTGAGACGACAAGCCTGCACCATCAGGCCCAGCTAAATTCTCCCGATTCATAAGACTCTGTATGAACTAAAGGAAACACCTGTGTGTCACGTTCTGGCCCTGGGCCTGTGAGCTCCATTCGGTCACTGCTGCTTCTGACCTTCCAGGATATCTGGCTGGAAAGAGGACGAGGGACTGGCCTTCTCTTAACACACACTTCATCTCACTTTGAATAGGCTCAGCATCAGTCACACACAGAGAAAACCCCTAAATGACAGAAGTTGAAGTGGAATAGAAATGTATTTCTCTGACATGTAAAAAATGCCCAAAGCTGACAGGACAACTCTGTGAGGTGGCTTCCTCATCTCTGTCATCCCTGATGCGCAGTCTATGTCTTCATGGCCTAGTCTGGCTGCTGGTGCCCTGTCTGTGGTCCAGGGATCAGAGTAGATGAAGGAAAGAAGCTGCTAATGCTTTCTTTTACAGATTCAGAACTTTGCGTTTCCACACAACAATTTTCATTTGTAGAGTCCCATGACCTCCCTTAATTGCAGAGAAGATGGGGTAGCATCTTGCAGCTGGGAAGCAAGCAGCCCAGCTAAAATGCGATATTCTGTTATTAAGAAAGAGGCTAGTAGGTATTAGAAAGGTTACCAGCCATTCCTGGTACTCACATAGCCTGGTGGGTAAAGAGAGTGTGCGTAGAGGCACTAGGGTAGAAGTTAACGAAACGCTGGCTGTCATTGCCTGTGTCACCTTTCCGGATACATTATGTCTTTCTGCCTCTTTGTTTTTTGTTTGTTTTTTGTTTTCTTGAGACAGGGTCTCGTTCTGCAGTCCGGGCTGGTCCTGAGCTCACTATGTAGCCCAGTCTGGCCTTGAACACAAGGCAATCCTGCCTCAGCCTCCTGAGTGCTGGGATTACAGGCATATGCCACCACACCCGGCTTATGTGGTGCTTGGGAAGTTGAACTCAGGGTCTTGAGCTTGCTAGGCAAGTGCTTTAACCTCGAAGCTATTCCTCTAGCCCCTGTTTGTTTTTTGAGATAGGGTCTCACTTGGTAGTCCAGGTTGGTCCTGAACTCACTGCCATCCTCTCCTGCCTCAGCTCCCCAAATCCCGGAATTGCAGGCATGCACCACTATACTCAGCGTATGTGCTGCTGGAGAACTGAACTCAGGGCCTTGCACTTGGTAGGCAAGCACTCTAACCACTGTGCTATTCTCCAGCCCCAAGCCTCTTACTGATGGGGGGAAATAAAAGAGCAAAACAGAGGCTATGTGTACATGACAGCAACAGCAACAACTCCCGTGCACATTCCCTCAGATGCCTCTTTTCCGGCCCCTCCTGTGAATGAGCCTCCTGCCATGAAGGGGATGAGCCAAATGGTGGCTGTGCCAGCCAGGGTGGGTGACCTAGACATCCTGTTGCTAGAGAGCAGTAATCACCCAGCCCCGCATCTCCTGGTCCATGGAGGTGCCTGGTCTCTCCAAACCACGAGTCTCTCCGGGCTTCTGCAGGTTGTCTTCTGTCCCTGTGGCTCCCCAGGGACCGCCAGGTTTCAGCTTCCTGAGGCTCCCACTTGCCAGCTGCTTTCCAGCATCCAGAATTTGGTTCCCTCATTTGCTGTCATCTCCTGACTTGCTATCTTCGGCCTACAAGATAGATGCTCAGTTCTAACAAGTTCCTCCTGTAACTTTCTTGGAATTTGCAGAACACGTAGGGAAAGATAAGTGTGTGCAACCCATCACGTTGAAACCAGCAGTCTCCTGCCTGAGCTCTGCCTGCGGGAGAGTGTCAGTAAGTCCATCTCCCCCGCGCCTTCTCAGCCAGCTCTAGGGGTCCCTGGGGGCCCTCGGCACAAAGGACTCTTGTCTTCCATTCGGAGCCCTGGCCTGGTTCCGTCCTGGATCCAGCCCATGCCTGCCTCTCCCAAGCAGAGCCTTGCCTCATTCTCTCTGCGCCTCAGCAGGACAGGGAAGGCCTCAGGCCAGTGGAGCTGAGTCCCCATTCTCAGCTGGGCCCTTGATGAGTTAAGATTCAAAGCTGGGGAGGAGAGCCAGTCATTTGTGAATGAGACCATCAGTGTTGTGTCATCTCTTTCTGCTGCTGGGACAAAGTGCCTGACTTAGGTAGCTTACGTGAGGAAAGGCTTACTTTGGTTTCAGACCATGGTTGATGAATTCCATCGCTGTGGCCCTGAGGCGCGGTGAACATCACCGTGGTGAGTGTGAGGGAGCAAAGCCCGGCAACCAGGAAGCAGCTAGGGAAAGGCAGGTGGAGAAGAGGTGTGTCCCGGACCCGCTTCCAACCAGACCCACCTCATGATGTTAGTCACGACCCATCCATCACCTCTTCGGACCTCACCCCTACATTGCTGCATTGGGGATCAGGGCCTCAATACATGAGTCTTGGGTGACACTTCACGTTTAAATATATGGACATATTCCCACTGTGGAGTCCAATGTGAATGTCCTGGGGAAGCCGGCGAGAGCCAGACGTGTTCGTGAGCACCTCTTCAGAAGTTCAAGGTGGGAGACGCACATGCCATGCCTGAGGGAGTCCAGCACAGCCAGCACAATATCAGGGTTTCTTCCCCGTGTCTTGGGAGGTCCCTCATGCAGAAGACCCTCATGCAGGCTGAAAAACCACACTGTATGGACAGTGTGCATTTTCAAACCCCGAAGCCTCACTCAGTGGATTCTGACCCACGTGATACTCATAGGAGAAGTCTAGAACCAGGATGACCAGTCATCTACATTGTTGGGCTGAGGGATTTCCTGGTTTGCAAGGTTTACAGTATTAAAAAAGGGAAAGACCCAGGAAAACTAGAATGGCTGGTCCCCTGTGGGATCAGACCTCACGCATCCTCCAGGGTGTGCACACACGGTGTAAAAGGCTTATTCCCCGCAGCGTCCCTCGCACTCAACTTTGGATTTTTATTTGAGGCATACAGTGGAAAGATTCAGGATTGGCTCTGGAACCAGAACGCCAGGCTGCAATCCTTGGTCCTAGCCCTCTCCAGAGGCTTGTCTTTGGTCAAGTCACGTCATCCTGCTTTGTCTCAGTTTTCTCATTTATAAAATGGGAAGAATATTTACCAGTCTACCTCAGAGGGTTATTATAAAGCTGAAGTGGCTTAACAGATGTCAAGCACATAGAAAGATGCCTGTCACCAAGCGAGCTAGCCAACCGTGAAGACCTAGAGGGCGGGGATCTGCAGTTTCTAACAGGCCTGGCGGACGTGCGTTGTGGGACAGCAGTCACATCCTCTGGACTCCAGACTCTTAAGATCTAGTGAATCTTTAGCCACGTCAGCCTAGTTCCTTATAGATCTGCTGGTGCCATCAGAGCAGAAATAATTTGAAGAATACCTTGTTTCTGATTTTCACAACCTCACCTAGAATGCGTAACACAAGAGAGCTGAGACCAACTAATAACCTCTGCTACTCTTGTGGACCAAAGCTACAATTCACTGTAAGCCCTGTCTCTGTCTCTTATCACCTGGAAGACTAGAATGTGTTTTCCTGGGGCAGGGGAGAGGGTGTTGCTATAACTCCTCACTCAAAAAAACTTCCGTTATTTGCTTGTAGGAGGGTCTGACGTTTGTGAACTTTGCAGCAAATCTTCTCCTTGACTTTAGCAGCCCTCTCTGAACTCAGTGTTTTCTACCAACCCCGAGCCCTTGCATTTCCCAACTACAGGAGAAGCAGCTGCATTGATTTGACTTTCTGTTATTATAACAAATATTATTGGTACCTGAGACAAATTATGCAGAGAAAAGTTGTATAGAGTTATATAGAGAAAAGCCAGTTTTAGTGGTGCAACCCTGCAATTTCAGCACTTGGGGAGGCTGAGGCAGGAGGATGACATGTTCAAGCCCAGATTGGGCAATTTAACAAGGCATGGTCTTTAAATAAAACAAAGACTGGGGAACTCAGTGCAAAGGCCCTGGGTTCAGTTCTCAGCACTTCAAAACAATGACCGCAACCACGGCCATACCACACACAGAGGAAGAGCAGACTGGGCCTTTTCTCCTGTGTAATGGACCTTTTGCTTATAAACGGGATCTTGCCTTTCACCTCTGAATTGAGCCTGAACTCTGCTCCCTTTACGACAGATTCACAAAATCCACAGACCTGCCCCGTGATCACAAAAGCCCCTCAGCCCCAGACCAAACTGTGCTTCCTCTTGAGAGCCCACGTTCTACTCTCTTGAGTGTATTCTTCTCTAGCTCGGCCTACGAAACCTTTCTGTACCTCTTCCTCACATGGTTCTGGCAATTCTTTTCTTTTGACCTGAGTCAGCAAACCCTTCCTGTGGTTAGCTGGGGCCCCGCCTTCTCTTTGGGGGAACTTTCGCAGACCCCAAGCAGTGGCACCGGCTGCCCCCACCTTCTATTCCAATTGGCCTCACGTAAGCCCCTTGTGGGCCTCTTGCTGGGACCCAGGAACATGGTCTACTCCGACTATGGTCAAACTGAAACTCTAATGGCCAAGAGGGGATCTTTGGAAATCCCAAAATTGGCCTATTTGCATAATCAATCAGTAAAACTCAGCCTTAAAACTGTGAGGGGCTTGTTTTTGATGGCGCTTAGAAACTTCTAGCACAGTGTGATGATGTAAGCCTGTAATCCTGGCCCTCTGAAGCAGGAGAACTGCAAGATGGATCTCAGTCTGGGCAACTTAGTAAGAATCTGTTCCCAAAAAAAGGTTGTGGCTGTAGCTCAGTGCAGTCAATCCCGGTACCACAAACAAACAAACAAAAACTTCCACATACAGTTTAGAAAAAGATTACCTCTTCATAAACAGAGTATCAGGCATTAGCATCGCCTGTCTATGAGCTAACAATCCTTCATGGCCACTGCTTCCTGCTTGCCACCTCCCTCTGTCCTACTGCTGCCGCCTGAGGACTCAGGTTTCACTGGGCATCCCCAGTCCTGGGACCAGGCACACAGGCTAAGGGGAGCCTTGGAGACTGTGCCTCCTTCTGAAAGGCCCATTAAAGGTTCCCCTAGGCTGCGGCCACCCGGGAGGATTTGTCGAGGATTTTAATGTGGTTATTTGAGCTCACAGCCAACGTCCTCTGATCTCCACACATGCGTGTGAGTTTGAAAGGAAAAGCCAAAACGTCAGTGGCTTACTAGCGTTGGATAGACAAGACCCGTGGGTGACTTTCACAACTGGCCAGGGGCACAAGAATTAGTTTGGGCCTTTATCAGGTGATCCGTCCTTGAAATTGCTTATTGAAGAGATAATTCGCTGCAAAGCTGAATGAACCAGTTTTTGCAAAATTGAATGAACAAAAAGCCCCTTTAAGCAACATGGGAGTATGAAAGAATGTGATTATGGCCTGCCTCAGCGCTCAGAAGCTATTGGAATGGAGGGGCTTCTCATATCCTGCGGCCACTGACAGACTCCGCCCAAAAGCTGCCTTCCCCTTACCATGTCTCCTGTCTCTACCAGTATAACTTCTCAGTGTGATTTCTTAGAATTTCATGACGCATCATTTGTTTTCCCTCTTAAAATGGGTAAATGTTTTAAAACCTAGAACAAACAAAGCAACTTGGCAAATGTTGCCTTGGACTAACTCATGGCAATTCTCTTGCCTCAGCCTCTGCATTATGGCATGCTCCACCCCACCCAGCTTATGTGGTGCTGGGGAACTGAACTCAGGTCCTTCAGCTTGCTAGGCAAACACCTTAGCTGTTGAGCTTTTCCTCTAATCCCTTTTCCCCTGTTAAAAGGCTTTTATGGTTTTGTTCTGGAATGTCTCCCAAAAGCCTTATGTATCTGGGTGTTGTGGGATAGCTACAGAACCGTGTCCTCTTAGGAGATGAAGCCTGAACTGAGGGAGAAAATCCCTGAGACGTGACCTGAAAGGATGTGTGCTAGCTCCGCTCTTCCTCGTTCACTTGGCTTTCTGTCTGTCATGCTAAGCCTCCTCTGTGTGTTTCCATCATTGCCAGCCACCCATGAATGGACTGTGACCTTCTGAAACTGTGAGCTAAAATAAATCTTTTCTTCCTTAAGTTGTGGATATTGCGTATTCTGTCCCAGCAATGAGACAGTAACTAAGACAAAGATAGCATTCTGTATGGCCTTTCTGGAAGCCTTTTGCCAACAACTATAATTTTTTTTTTTGAGACAGAGTCTCACTCTACAGTGCATGCTGGTCCTGAACTCACGCTGAAGCCTAAGCTGGTCTGGAACTCACAGCAATCCTCCTGCCTCAGTCTCCCAAGTGCTGGGATTACAGGCGTGTGTCATTATGCCCAGCTTTAACAACTATGATCTTAAACCTTTGTGTCTTTAATTTTCTGATAACGTTATGGTCAGGTCACTGGACTGTATGGGAATTTCCAACAAGTGAATGAGGAAATTTATGGCTTGTGAAACTGCTAATCAAAATCAGAAGCAAGAATTAGTTAATGTGAGACTGAATGAGCTAATAAAAGGAAAAGTTCAGGGTTTCAGTAACCTTCAGCCTAAACCCATTGATTATTCCCCAGGGTAGAATCAGATGAGATTTTCAGCTCTAAGGAAATAAGGAGGCTGCTTCTCCTTTGTATTCTTTGGGAGGTATTTTTTGTTACCGGGACAGAATAGCTGACATCCACAAATTTAGGGAGGAAAGATTTATTTTAGTTCACAGTTTCACAAGGTTACAGCCTATTCACTTGGGGAGCTCCTCATAGCATGGCAGAATAGAGCCAAGACTGGGAGGAAGGAAGGGTGGACCCAGCATGCGCCCCTCCAGCTCAGGCCCCGAGCATCCTCTGCCTCTTCTGTCCCGGCCCCACCTCAACAGGACTCAGTGTCCATAGGCACAGGAGGCATTTAGGGGACACTCGATCCAAACCTCAGCAGAAGGGGTACCTACTCAAATTGGTCCTAATTTTTATGGGGGTTTTGATGGATACCAGTGCCGCCTTCTTGACCTTAAACATCATGCCGAAACACCTGGTGTCCTCCAACTCAAATGTGATATTTGGTTAGATATTTTAGCAATAGGGGCACTTCTGAGATCAAGACTTCCAGTTGTTTCTCTGTTTCAAAGCCTGTTTTGTTTCTGCTTGGTTGAAATTGCTTGTCCTTTCTGAGTCCCAGTGGTTCAGACCTTTTCTGGTGGCCCAAAAGACTGGGCATGACTCAAGAATTTAGTGTACTTGTGAGAGTAAGACCCAATGCACTCCTGAGACTCCTCACGGTTATCTATAGTTCAGCCCCGGACCCCTAACTTCAGCCTCCTCCTTCCCACCTGCGTGACATTACCACCTAGCAACAAGCATTCTTAGATGTAAGGAAATTTCCAACCATTTAGTTATCAACAATCGTTAATGCTTTCAATGGAAAGATCATGATCAAAAGGAGGGAATGAACACAAAAATAAATAGAGTTTGCAGCTGAGTCTGGTGGTGCACACCTATAATCCTAGCACTGTGGGAGGCTGAGGCAGGAGAATTTCAACTTCAGGCCCAGCCTGGGTAACTTAGTAAGACCCTATCTCAAAATAAGAAATAAAAGTGGTCAGGGGGTATAGTTCAGTGTGAAGGCCCTGGGCTCAATACCCAGCATAATGAATAAATAAAAATAAATAAACGAACGAATGAAAAATTTAAAAATTAAAGAGTGGGCCTGCAAATTCCTATCAGGCCCAGTAGATATGGGTTGTAGGAAAGCAATCATGCCCTCCTAGACTCCAAAGTCTCACAATCTAGTTAATTTTAATCATTAACTATTTCAACTTATTTCCTTGTGGATGTGCTGATACTATTAAGGTCATAATTTGCTGTTTATACTCCTCATCAAGTGACTTTTCTGTTAACATTTTTAAAAAATCACTTCAATTATGTTATTTTGCTTTTTATTCCTAAGACACATGTTCAAAATTATCTTGATGTTGTGACACTGACTTGTGCTAGCTTTCTGTGCTTACAGGAACTTAAAAATGGCAAAAGACAACCGGTTGTGCTGCTGCCCCTCCTACAGCCTTACTAAGACCTGACGTTTGAGTGTAACGAGGTGGTTGACTTGTTAACTTACCTCAGTTGATTCATGTATCAAAACTCAACAAATAACAAATCTTACCCAGCTGCTACACTTCATGAACTACATCTAAGGACAAAATACACTGTAAGCCCAAGCTTTGTGTAATGTCAAGTTCATTAAACTAAAGTTATATAAATATAAATAGATCTATTTGTGGTCAGTAACAATTTTTTCTAGGTTGAAAGAGCTAAAATCATTCTTAAACTCTTAGATGTATATCAGTACATCTAAGTATAATGTTATATAATAAAACCTACAGATTATTACGTATGAGGTTATATAATAATGATTATACCACAAGATTATAAATTCTAAACTTTGTCTCAAAAATTAAAAATAAAATTAGTCAGGGGCTGGGGACATAAACCAGAAGTTAAAGTGCTTGCCTAGGAACCAGAAGGCCACGTGTTTGATTCCCTAGGATGTTAGCTGCCAGGCTACCACAGATAGAGAGAAGCAGCCATCTGGCACTGCGACTCTTGAGAAGATGGGTCTCAAGAGTCACATCCTTGCCTAGGATAACCTGGTATCCTCCGACGACTCTACTTATGTCTTGGCTTAACCAGAATCCTCCTCATCCATGTCCCAAAGACTAATCCACTAGGGGAATGCCAGCACCAGCTAACGTGCACTGAGTGCTTACTGTGTACCAAGCTCTGGCTGGATGCTGTGTGTGCTCTGTCTTCATGAAATTATGAAAGCCTGGCTTCTCGATGAGGAAACTGATGCACAGAGAGATTAAATAGGTCCAGCACATCCTGGTGGTATAATCGGGCTTTCTGACTTGAGGGCCTATACCCTCGGTAACTCCATGTTATGGCTGGAACTGGGGAATTCCAGCCTGTATGCATGAGAATAATATCAATTTTACCTATAATTTTAAAAGGCCATTTTATTAAGACGTTTCCACGGTTGTAATGATGTATGTGCCTCATAACAAAACTTCAAAATACAATCATACCTGGTGGTACAGGCCTCTGATCTCAGGACTTTGGGAGGCTGTTGTGATTTGGATCTGCAGTGTCCCCCAAAAGCCTCATGTTACTATGGATACTATGTAGAGGTGGAAGGAGGGGTCTGGCTGGAAGGGGCGTGGGCTTGATCTGGAGGGGCCTGTGCTGTTTCGCCCTTCCTTGCAGTCTCTCTGTACCACCATGTTATGAAGTTCTCTGCCGCTGGAGCTCTGAGTCTGGCCCTGCCTCTGCCCCAGCCCCTCCACGTACTGCCACCAGTTTCCAGCCTCCCACCCATGAGTGGACTGTGACCTGAAACTAAGCTACAATCAATCTTTCCTCCCTAAGTTGTGGATGTCGGGTACTGAGTTAGAGCAATGAGAAAGCAACTAAGAGCCCCACCTAGACAACTTAGCAAGACCCTATCTAAAAATGAAAATGTAAAAAGTGCTGGGGATATAGCTCAATGTAAAGGTCCCAGGTTCAATTTCAGTACCACGCCCCCCCATGTTATCCCCCCCACCAAAAATAACCCCAAACCAAAAAAGACAAATTACAAAGCAAGACTTCATAGAATTTAAGGAAAAATAGGACCCACAATAATATGTATTCTTTACATTTTAGTTGTGACAGAACACACATGACATAAAATTTATGATCCTAGCCATTGCTGACGCTGCTGTCAGGAATATCCAATAGACTCACGTAGTGGCCAACAGCTCAAAATTGAAATTCTGTACCTACAACAACCTGTCACTCCCCCAGCCCAAGCCTGGGGTAGTCACTATTCGACTTTCTGCTGACTGGCGTGTTTCAGAGAGCGTGTCTCTGACCTACGGTGGCACGACAGAATGCCTTTCTCTTTCAGATTGAACCCAGGGCCTCATACTTTCTAAGTAGGCTCTGCTACTGAGCTACCTACCAAGGCTTTTATTTATTTATTTATTTATTATTTATTTTATAATCATGCTCAGCTGTCTGAGCTGGCCTTGCACTCATGATCATCCTGCCTCAGTCTCCCAAGCAGCTGGGATCATAGGCATGTGTTCCTCCCTTCCCCTTTTAAGGCTGAATAGAGTCTGCTGTGTGGATGTCTGTCAAGCACTCCCTGATGTGCGGCCTGCTTCTCTGGGAAGACAGCGAGCCAAACCTGTGGCAGGCAGAGAGCCACAGAAGGAGAGGCTGAGGTGTGAAGGCTCCCAGTGGCCTGGCCCAGGCCCTAGAAGCTCACGAAGGACAGATAAACATCACAGACACTGACCCTGCAGAAGCCCGGCCAGGCCCCACAGGGTTCCTGCCAAAGGCCGTGCTGCACCTGTCGGCAGCAAAGACAGGGCCAGGACCTGCCCGCTTAGCCAGGCCCAGCTGGGCGAAGGCGGAACAGCCGGCCTTTGTCTTCCCTCCTGCCCTGCCTGGCTGTCCTGCCCACCAGGAAGCTGGATCCCAGCTCTCAGGGCCATTATAATAACAACGATTCATATCTGCCGTGTCCTGCATGGTTCACTGACCATGCTCCACTGGGGCCTCCCGGGACCCTCACAATGGGCTGTGGGGAGCGTGGGGGTGAGACTGCGGAGCCCCGGTAGGTGACTGTTGTAGGTGAAGAGACAGGGCTCAGGGGGGATCCGTTGAGGGGTCTGCCTCCCCGTTCCCCGTGTCCGAGATGCCTGGGACCAGAACAGAGGGAGAAGACCGACAAGGCAGAAGCTAGAGATGCGGGCACGGGGGCCGCGCTGCAAGGCTCAGGGACCCTGAGAAAGACTCAGGCCTTTCTCTTCTTCTTAGGCTTCCTGTACCTCCCTTTCCCTTTCCCTTCTTTTCTTCTCCACCTCCTCCTTCTTTTTTTTTTTTTTATTATTAGTCAAGGGCTTGCTAAGCCCTGGGACTACAGGTCTGTGTCACCACACCTGGCTTTGTATTTTTTGAACATCCCATAGTAGAAGCAATCTTGCGGCTACAGGAAAAGGTTTTCGTACACCGTGAGAGAAGCAAATCCCCTGTATGCCCGCCGCTGCCACCCAGGCCAGCCCGTTTCCATCCCACACACTTCCTCATTGCCACGGCAACCAGTGGGAGATGCCTCTTCCGACAGCAAATTGAGAAGACAGTGACCAGTAAGACAGATCTGTCCTCATCTTATGGAGTTAATAGATGATAGAGTTAAAACAGAGTGTGGCTGGTGCCACGCTGAGGGTCCCACGGGGCTGTGAGAGCTCAGGAGGCCGCCCCAGCCTGTAGGCCCAGAGCGGTTCCCAGGGAAGAGAGGGCAGCGGAGGCCGAGCTAGCCAGCCTGGAAGTGGAGGGTGGGACGGATCCAGGAGAAGGAAGAGCACTGGAGTACAGACACCAGAGGAGAAAGGCTGGCGCGCCTGGGGAACCTTAAGAGCTTTATTTACTTATTTCCTTTTGGGGCCCTGGGGATCGAGTACAGGGCTTTCATACTGAACTACACCCCCCACCCATTTTTATTTTGATTTTAAGATAGAGTCTTGCTAAGTCACTAGGTTGCCCAAGTTGGGATCAAACTGTGATCCTTCTGCCTCAGCTTTCCAGAGTGTTGGGATTAAAGGCCTGTGCCCCTGGCCCAGCTAAGACCTTGAATATGGTCACACAGTGGGGGGTAGACAGAGGTGGCTGGGGCGCCAGCCGGGCTGCTGCTAGCAGGAGCCTTTTCCTCTCATCTCACCCACGCAGAGAACCTTGTTGCTGCTGCTGGGAAGCGCTCTCCAGGGGGCTCGGGAAGGGCTGCCTGGCTCTGTTTGCAAATCAGCCTCAGGGCCTGCAGGATGGCTCTTTGTTGGGCTTCTCCTGAAGGGACCTGAAACAGGGAATGCTGGGAAAAGACGCAAAGGAGAGATAAAGAACCCTGACCTTGAACGTGGCTGCCCTGCGCCGATAAAGGACAGGGAAGAAAGGAGCCCCCGATTCCCACCCCACATGTCCTACTGCAGCATGTGTCCGTCCAGCCAGCCTGGCACACCAGCTCCTTGGTGCCTCCTAAGAGGTCAACAACAGGACTTTGAATTGAAGGTGGACCTCAAGTCCCGTCACGGCTCTGCCCCTGAAGAGGTGAGTGGCCAATTCTTTAGCTGCTCTGGACCTCAGGATCCTCATCTATTAAATGCGTCATTGTGAAGGACAAGTTAAAAGATGAACAAGTCCCTGCCTGGCCTATAGTTGATACTTCCCCAAAATGATGATATGCACTTTAATTGTCATCTTGGTTCTCCATCTTTAAAAATTGCTGTAATAGCTTTTTTGAAATTAGGATCCACATGCAACACAGTTCATCCATTTACAGTGTATAGATACGTACACTGGGCTGGAGAAATAGCACAGCTGTTAGAACACTTGCCTAGCAAGCGCAGCTCCCTGGGTTCAATTCCCCAGCACCATATAAAGCAGGTGTGCTGGCGCATGCCTGTAATCCCAGCACTCAGGAGGCCAAGGTAGGAGGATTGCCGTGAGTCCAAAGCCAGCCTGGCTACCGAGCGAGACCCTATCTCAGTTTCATCATCTGCAGAGAAATCCCACACTACCTAGCAGGAGTTCTCAGCCTCTGCAGACACCTCCTCCAGCCCCTGGGCTTAGTTTCTTTCTTTACGGATTTGTCTAGTCTGCACACACCATATGAATGGACCCAGACGATTCAGGGCCTTCTGTGATTGGCTTCTTTCCATTAGCACACCTTTCTCGAGCTCATCCATGTTGTACCATGAATTAGTACTTTCCCTTTTTGCTGAGTAATATTCCATTGTACAGAGAGACCACAGGTAATACATCCATTCGTTACTCGAGAGACATTAAGTTGTTGTCGTCTTTCCACATTTATGAACAGTGCTGCTTCGAGCGTTAATGGGAGTGGACATGTTTTTGTTTCTCTTGGGTGCATGTCTAGGAGTGGAATTGTTGGCTTTTCTGGTAATTCTATTTTTAACTTTTTGATGAGCTGCCAGACTGTTTTCCAAAGGAGTTCCGTCATTTTGCATTGCCACCGAAGCGTCCGAGAGTTGAGATTTCCCTGCACCCCCAGGGACACTTGTTATTGTCTACCTTTTTGATTGTAGCCTTCGGCATGGCTGTGCAGCCATGACTCATTGTGTCTGTTTGTTTATTTGTAGTGCTGGGATGGGCTCCGGGGCTTGTGCACGCTTGGCAAGCTCCCTGCCACTGAGGATCATCCCAGCCCCTCATTGTGGTTTGGATTTAAATTGCTTTGAAAACTAATTCCATCTTCCGCAATGGAATCTCATTCATTTCCAGGGGCGCATATGTCCTGGGATGCCCCATCTCCAGTGCAGAAACACTAACCTGTATTCAAGAATGAGAGAAACCTTCTATGGGTGAAAGGTGTCTGCTGCTACCATGGACCATTCATTGTTAAAGTGGATCTTCCACAAACAGATGGTCTATGCCCTGTTTTGCAGTATTGGAGGGCTCCTTATTTTCTTCTACTGGCTGCTGGGATTTTAAAGACTGATTGTCACATAAGAAATGTCTGTGATATCTGAACAAAAGCAGGATGAAAAATACTACAGTTTAGTCATTCTAGCTAAAAAAGTGTGTTAATGCAGCCACTTGTGTTTTGAGCACCACACAGGGTCTAAGACTCCATGCTGGCCTCTGGACAAAGACTGGGAAGGAACCAGCAAACATGGAATTCGGGTCGCAGTGGGACTGTGGGGCTCCAGGTGAGTGATCAGCCCCACCCTTTGTGCCTCTTTTTCCCAGACTCCCCCACACCTTGTGTGATACATCCAAGAGAGAGAAGAATTGTAGACCTGAAATGAAGGAGGAAAATTTTCTTGGGCCAAAACTTTCAAGACTATTATTTTGAGGAATGCTCACAAAACCCTCGAGAGATTAGTACGAATAAAGGGCTAATTTCATTACTGCATGCATGGCTTTCTCCACTTGTTAAGTATCACTATTGGTCCCATTTTACAGAGGGGAAACTGAGGCTGTGCAAGGAGGTATCCATCTGCTTCCATATCACCCACAGTACACATAACTTCACCCAAACTCATGGTCACAGGTAGATCCACACCTGCAGTCCTCCTCACCCACAGGACCACTCACGTCCCCAGGCTCTGACACAGTGTGTATGCACTGGTATGGTCCTGTGTGCTCACAGGCTGCGTGGCGGAAGGCCGGAAGGTGGTCAGATAAACGAGCCAAAGTCCTGCTTTTCCCCCTCCCTGCACTCTCAAGTCATTATCCGCTGCTGGCAGGTGTGTACAGAACTGGGTGAGGCGCAGACAGGTGGCTAAGGGCTCTAAGGGTAGAGATGGCCTTGCACTTGAAACACACCTGCCAATCTTCCAGATGGGGCAGCCGTGACTAAGAGATTGTACTTGCTGGGTAAATTCCAGCCAGGGGTCATGGTCTAGATATGATCTGCTACGTGTCCCCAGGGGTACAGCAGCCCCTCGGAGAGGCAGGACGGCACAGTGGTGAAGCCAAGCCTCCTCCGGCAGGTTTCCAGGATTACATACCTGCCAAAAATAAAAAGTAAAAAGCTGGTTTTGCAAAGAGGGTATGAGGATGCATGGCAGAGGGGCAGACACTGAGTAGGAAGAACATCCTCAGGTTCCAGAATCTGGTGCTCCTGGCCCTGTGACTCACAAGGTAGGTGACACTCTGTAAGTCACATAGCCTTAAACCCAAACGTTGTTATTTGCAAATTTTGCACAAACCATTCTTTTCCCCACAGACTTAAGTGTCTGTTGAGGGTCTACTGCACTCCAGATACAAGGCAAGGGGCTAGGATTCAAAGTGAGCTACACAGACATGGCTTCTGCCTCTGCGGAAGCCACAGAGTTCAGGGAAGGACAAGCGACAACAGCTGGCACATATAAGTTGTTCGGGTGATGGTGCCTATGGTCTTTCTTTTCAGCCACTGTAGAAGCAATGCAACCTGCAGAAAGTCTGGAGAATGGGTTGGAGGCAGCAGGCGGAGGGGGACAGAAGCTCACTGACTGTAGCACCTGGCCTCATATTTGCGGTTATCAGGAGCTCCTCCGGGGGGCGGCCCACCTCACCTCAGTAAAGCAACTGAATGAATGGATACACTCTGACAGCAGGAAAGCTCTCATTACACTGGAACAGATTTACGGGAAGAAAAGCAACATAAGTAACCAGGGCCATTCTTCTGCATAGAGAAGCTTCTCCTCTTTTCTTTGAGAACAATATTTTCATTTTATAGCAAAGGAAACACAAGCTCAAGGTACCTGCTTAAGCTGACACAAGCAAAAGTGAAGAAGCAGCTGCAGAAGCCAAAACTTCTTGCCCACACTGTGCCCTGTCCCAGATATGGAACCCACTTAGGCATGAACCAAAGGGGTTGGGGCCTGGTGATCCGGCAATCTTCCCATACACTGGAGTTTGGGGAGCCCTTGAGGACCAATGCATCCCCTCCCCCAGCGCCTGCCCCACCACTGGCAGCCAGGACACCTTCCAGGCTGGCCTCTGGCCCTGGAGGCTCCTTACTATCACCCTGCAGACAGGGAGGGCTGGTTTGGGCAGAGCGCAGAGCCGGGAGGACACGACTGTGATTCCTGGGGCCCTCTAGTGGACGACACCAAGCAAACACCTGGCTTTCTGGGAGCTGGGGAGTTAGGGCTGCAGTAATCACTATTCTAACAATGGCTGCCACTCAAGGAGTACATGCAGGCACTTGGACGCCTGATTTAACTTAATTCCTGCAACAACTCCCTCGAGCATTAATACCACATTGTTTAAATAATCTGATATGGGAAATGACTTTCCAAGGTGACATAGCCGGCTGGAGGCAGAGCCAGGAATTAAGCCCTTGAAGATCAGGAAGAGAGGAGCCGGGAGAGCTGCCTGGGCCGGAGACAGCCTTGGACATGCAGGGGGGTTTATGCGAGGATCCAGGAGGTTTTCACCCACTCGTCTCCCTCCAAGCCTTTCAGAGGAATTCTCCACTGCGCTCATGTCATCATTTGCTTTATAAAATTCACCAAATTAAAACATTTTGATTGCAGTTGCCTAGCACCACTCTCTTTCTTCCCCAGATACAGGAATAACACCTCAAATCGTGACAATATAACAAATACAATCATTCTGTGTTGAGTAAATTATGTTAAACGAGTGAAAGGACAGGTAGAAGAATTAATGAATAAAGGGGCAGGAAGTTCTATCTCAAGGGAATGGCGGGATTTTAGAGAACGACTCTTATGCAGTGTAGGGGTTCCCTCCATACACAGACTGAAACTTAGGCCATGGTGGCCTTGAACATCAGGGCGAGTAATCCAGGTTCATCTGGAAGCCAGTAGGGAACCATAGAAAGTTTTAGAGCAAAGAAGGGATTTGAATGTGAGAAGAGAGGACAGGGTCCAACAGTTGGGAGCCAGTTTTATCTTTAGATCCTATCACCCAGGATCATCAAAGACCTGTGACATGATATGGGGGTGGCCTCCATCGGGGGATCCCATGGGGAGAAAGCATGTCTCCAGAAGGCTCTGCTAGGGGGTCCATATGTTCTTCAGGAGAGAGTCCAGACCCTTATGGGGGGGGGGGGTTGAATATGGATTTTCTTAACGGTCAGCCCTATTTGGGGGGAAGACGGGTCCTGCCGGGCCCAGGCGCGGGCCATACATGAGGTATGAGGGTCCCCAGCCCTGCGTCACGTCCAGACGCCTTGCTGGAAAGTGAGGTGGCCCATTCCACGTAAGAAAAAAGTGAGTTCCAGCAGCCGGCCTGGCAGGGGAGGAGTCACACAACATCCAGCTGCCCAGCTACCTCCTTTGCCAGCTCCAGCAATCTCATCGTCCCGAATGTCAACAACTCCCGCCACCCTGTGTTTGGCACTTTGTCCTTCACACTTCTGCTAAGCAGCTTTGCGTGCCCCCTGCCTGATTCCTTCCGCAGCCCTAGGAGTGGGACGAATGGATACTCCCGTTTTAAAAGACGGAGCCAGACAGGAGGCAGCTTACACAAGGTCCCACGGCGGGCGGCCGATGACAGAGGTGGGATCAAACCCAGACTCGAGAGACAGCCTTCTACTTCCTCCGCCACCCTGCCGCCTTTTCCTCGGACAGGTTGGGGAGAGAACCTCGGCATGGCCACCAGGAGGCGGCATGCCCTTGAAGATAAGCCCCACTGCCCGTCCCTAGGATGTTAGCACCTGCTTGCTACAGCGTGATGCTGAAATACCTGGCCTGGAGTCCTCCCTAATCTCAGGCTCCAGTGAGGTCTGGGGAGCTAGGAGCGAGGTGCAGAGAAGTGCGAACCAGCCCTGGCTGCGGGAGGTGGGCCGGCAGCCACAGGGCCAGCAATGTGGTGGCTGCTTACAACACACGGGGATGCTGTCTCCACGCCTGAGAGATCCGCTAGGTCCGCATGGCTTGGGCTGGCCAGCCGGCAAGGCCGCGCGGGTGAGGCTGTGGGAGAGACATCCTCCCGCAGTGGCGGGATTGCACGTGGCTTCGTACCTATGAAAGGCAATCTAAATCAAAAATTGAAACGCACAGCATTCCGCAGAAAGGCAGAACCATTCACCAACAGGCAGGTGCTAAACATGCACTACCTCGGGTGGCACTGCCACTGGCCACACGTGGCTGTGGAGCCCTTGAACTGTGGCTGCTCCCAGCTCAGATGCTGTGCTATTGTGAAACACATACCAGATTTTGTTACCGTAAACCATGCCATATATACTGTATGTTGTTTATATACTATACAATATTGAATATATGTTATAATGTGTCCACAAAACTATATTATTTATTTATTTATTTTTGGTGTTGTAGTTAGAACCCAGGACCTCATGCTTATTAAGTACTCTTCCACTGAGCTACCTTCCAGGCCTTTATAATACATACATATACATACAAGTATATACACACATATATGTACATGCATGTATACATATTTGTATGTGGTGCTTGGAATTGAGCCCAGGCCCTTGCATAGGCTGGGCAAGCATTCTACCTTTGAGCTACATCCTCAGCGCATTCTGTTTTTTTATTTTTAATTTTATTTATTCATCTTTTTGGTACTGGGGATTGGGCTTAAGATCTTTCCACTGAATCCCCAGCCTCTTTTCCCTACACCTTTTTTTGTTTGTTTTTTGAGACAGGCTATTGCTAAGTTGTTAAGCTGCCCTGGGCTCAAACTTGTGATTCGCCTGCCTCAGCCTCCCAAAGTGCTTTTTATCTTATTTTGACACAAAAGATTTGCTAAATTGCTCAGGCTAGCCTTGAGTTTGTGATCCTCCTGCCTCAGTCTCCTAAGAAGCTGGAATTTTAGGCAGGCACAGCGATTCATGGCTGTTACTATGCTCTTTTACGATAGAGTTCTGCGGACGGCTGGTGGTAATGCGCTCAATGTCCTCAATGCCACTGAACTGTAAGCCTAAAAATGACTAGGAAGGTAAGCTTCAAGCTGAGCGTGGTAGCACATGCCAGTAATCCCAGCACTCAGGTGGCTGACGCAGGAGAATTACCATAAGTCCAAGGCTAGCCTTGGGTACATAGTTAGTTTAGGACCAGCCTGGACTGCAGGGTGAGACTCTGTCTCAAAAAATAAAAGGAAAAGAAAGACAGCTTCATGTTATTTATACTTTAACACAATTAAAAATAAGACAAGGTGAAGTATCTATAATGAAAGGTGAGAAAGTTATTTTAAAAATAATGAGTAATAAGAACCACGGGGAGATTGGGCTGAGGCACAGCTCTGGGGTGCAGTGTTTGTCTAGCCTCTGTGTGAGGTCTGGGCTTCATCCCCAGAACCACCAAAAATATGTATAAATAAAAAAAGAAAAGAAAAAAAAGAGAAAGAAACATCAAGGGAGGAACATGCATGGAGTGTTTCCATTTGCTTAAATGTGCCAAGAGACTGAGGCTGGGGGAGAAAGGAACCCTTCTACATTGCTGGTGGGACTGTAAACTGGTACAACCACCATGGAAAGCCGTGTGGGGATTCCACGAGAAACTGAAACTAGACGTCTCATTTGATCCAGCTGTACCTCTTCTGCGGATCATCCCAAAAGAGTTAAAGTCATTGCATTAGAGTGATACATGCACACCCATGTTCATAGCAGCCCAATTTATAGTAGCCAAATCTTGGAAGAAGCCAGTATGTCCATCCAACAACAGATGAATGGATAACGAAGATGTGACGTATTTACACAATGGAGTACTACTCTGCCATAAAGAAAGACAAATTTGGGTCATTTGTAGGAAAATGGATGCACCTTGAGACCATCATGCTTAGTGAAATGAATCAGTCATGGAGGGTTAAATACTGTATGGTTTCTGTCTTAGTTACTTTTTAGGGAAGAAAGATTTATTTTAGCTTATAGTTTTAGAAGGTCATAGTCCACTCACAGGTGGACAGCTGGAAAGTGATGGCAGCACATTGCAGGACAGGTCCAAGGGCAGGGCCAGAGCTGGAGATCCAGCTCCATCCTCACAGCACGGTGGTACAGAGAGAGAGTCAAGCCCAAGCTCCGCCCCTTCCAGCCAGGCCCCGCCTCCCAACCCTACACAGTAACCATAGGAACATGAGGCTTTGGGGGACACTCCAGATCCAAACCACCACAGTTTCTCTAGTACGAGAAAACCAAACCATAAGAAAGTAAAAGAGAGATGGAAGAAAGTAAGAACAGAGATCTTATGGAGAGCGAAAGGGAATGTGGGGAGGGCTTGCGGGGGTGGGAAGAGGCAAGGGATGCAACATTTTAATAAAAAATTAAAATATGCAAAGATATTAAATGGGAGACAAAGATAGCAAATTGTGCCAGTGCAGACCAGATCACAGGCACGAAGGACTTGCCAAAAAGACACGAGACCAGGGGCACCAGGGAGGGAGGCTTGCTGATACGGTGCTCAGCTCGGTCCTCCACCCGCAGGGCCACTTCTCCGTTTCCAGGCGCTGGGCGGGGCACCCGGGAGGGCTTCGGGATCGGAAGGGGGCTGTGGAAGGGCATGGGGAGGCAAGGGTGGGCAGAAAGAGGTCAGCCTGAGTCCCGTCCCCTGGGCCTGCAGGAGGGAGGTAGGAAGGCAAGGTGCCGGGGCTGTGTGTGGATTCCTATGGGCCGAGGAAGGACTTGCGTGGGACCCCAGGTGGAGAGGTGTCTCCCCTCGGTCCCGGGTGAAGAGCCCTGTGTGGATGTCCGCTGCCGTGGAGTCCACAGCCTTGTCCCTCAGCATAAAGTGGCAGCTTTACCCGTCTGCCGGGTCTAGAGAGCTTGAAGGCAGCCGGGTTGGGGGCAGCACAAGCGAGACCCTAGCTCCCTTCTCATCTCTGCCAGGCCCCATTGTGGGGAGAGGAGAAGGGGCCACACGGGCTGCCTGCCCAGCAGGCTCAAGCCAGGGACCTGCACTGGAGGACATTTAAACTCAGGTTATTAAATTGGTGGCTTTGATTAGCAGCCTGACTGGACGTTCTAGCTTCTAAAATGGGCTCGTGTTTGTGACCTAAAGTGACTGTAGAATTGTCATTGTCTGTTATCTGAGAGTCACTGGGTCAGAGTGGTTCCACTCTTGCTCTATAGGTTCTACCATTGTTCAGAGAGGGTAGAGTGTGAGCAAGAGAGACAGAGAGAGAGAGAGAGAGAGAGAGAGAGAGAGAGAGAGAGAGAGAGAGAGAGAAGGAGGAGGAGGAGGAGGTTTCAGAGGCGCTCAGGCAGGTTCAGAACCAACACAAAATTGCTTCTGCCACATTCTGTTGACTGAAGAGAGAGACCCAGGGCAAACCCAACTCAGGAACCAAGGGACCAAGAGCAGAGTCACACCACAGAGGGCCGGAAGCAGAATCGGCCCTCTTTGATAATCCATCTACCAAGGAGGACTTGCTTTGCCAGCATGGAGGCTGAAAGCTCAGACTCAGGGTTCTAGCGGAAGAGGAAGTGGGTGCAGAGAGCGTGCCAGTCTCTGAGCCGCTGAACGCAAACGTGCTGAGCCCCGCCCACAGTGTGCTCAGCCCAGGTGCCTAGCCCAGAGGGATCAGGGCTCAGGGATAGAGATCGTGGCTCCTCCTCTGTAAAATGGGACATAATAATAATAATAATACCATCCTCCCACTGATGTGGTGGCAGTGGAAACACTTCACCAGTTCATGAAAGTCTCAGACTCTGTGAAGAAGTGGGTGAGACGATGCTGTCCCATGGTCAGGTTGTAGGCTTGTGCTAGCAGAAGCGGGAAGCAGGCTGCAGAGCAGCCGGAGGAGGGGACCCCAAGGCCAGGGGCAGACAGAACGGGAACGGTGTAGACGCAGGAATTCCCGCCGCCTGCAGAGCACAGTCCCGTCCGTCCGGCAGGACAGAGCCGATGATCCCGGGCTCAGCCCCGCCGGCCCGGCCGGAGCTGACGCACACTGCATATCTGAGCCCTGCCAGGGTGGCTTTGAAGAAGGGGGAAAAAATGAAAGATTGAAAACAGATTATTGGGGAGAGAAGTGCTCCAGGCTTAAGCCGAGGGACTCCTGCAGCGTCTGGATCCCTTCCCAGCCATTCCCCAGCCCTGACGCAAGGCCCAGGGAGGGGGCGCCGCTGGCTGGCAGGACCGGGAGCCTCCCCGTTCCTGCCGGGGTGTCTGATGGGAAGGAGGCTTCTGCATACCGCCGCCCGATCAGCACCGCCGCCATGCTGAACCGTCCCGCGCCTTGGCCTCGTTCCCAGGCTACTCCCCATGACGGTTCCTGTTTCTCAGATGAGCAAACTGAGTCAAAGAGGTCACCTGGCTCGCCCACAGCCGTCCTGGGAGCCCTCGCTGAGTATGTCTGATGCGGCTGCCTTACCATGAGTGTTGGGTGCAGGCAGAGCAGGACAGGGTTAGGACAGCAAGAGAGAAGATTCCCAGGGTGCCCAATTAACATGAGGGGCGACGTGCCTCAGTGGGGGTCTGCCTCGGGTGTCCTAGGATTTTGGGATTGTTGCTTACAGGAGATTCTCCTGGCCTATCCCAATGCCGTGACAGACGGGTTTACATGTCCTCAGAAGCATCACGACTTTCCTCCTAGGACTATTTAAAAATGTTAGAAAAATGCAAATAACATAAAATTTACCACTTTGCCTTTTTAAAGCTGTTCTTTCTCAGTGCTGGTTTTGAACTCAATGCCTCAAGCACACTCGGCCTGGGCTGCTCTGGGGAGCTGCGCCCCTGCTTCCCGTGACCATCTTCACATGTACAGTTGGCTGCGTTACATGCAGTCACGTGGCTGTGCTGCGGTCATTCTGTCATGGAATTTGTTCCCGGTTACAGAAGTGGACCTCTGCACCTGCTGACCCCGAGTCCCTGCCCAGCCCCGGGGCGCAATCCCACCTTCCACTGCCATGATGGATACCTCCCCCCAGGGCAATCGTGCAGGCTTTGTCTTCTGTGACTAACTGATTTCACGTAGCATAATGTCCCCAGGTTCCTTGGTGCTGTCACAGGAGCCAGGAACTCTTCCCTTCTGAGGAAGCATCCTCCTCATCGGTTGGACAGATTAGGCACGGCTTACCTGCTAGTCAGGCAATGGGCACGTGGTAGGTCCACATTCTGAGTCCTGTGAATAGCAGTGCTGTGAACATGGGCATACGACAAGGGCTGCCTTTTAAACAACACTTTTTGGAGGTGCCTGTGTGTGGGAAGGTGGGGAGCAAAGGCCATGAGGCCCCGAGTGTGGACCCTCGCAGCTTCCTGGTCAGATCTGAACTTTTTTCCTCTACCTGTCTCCCCTCAGTAGCGTGTGCAGAGGACCAGAGGAGACAGAGGAGGGGCTGAGTGCTCTCAGCCAAGAGAGGCCACCGGAGACCTGGATTGTAATTACTCAGTGGGGAGAGGGCAGCACTTTCCCAAAGGCGTGAGTCACTGGTGGTGCTGTTCCAGGCACTAGGAGGGGCCCTGGGCAGCAGAGCCTGGATTCCACAAGGAGCTGTGACCCTGACCCTGAGCCCTCGGGCAGCCACACCCTCTCCAGATACTGGGCCACTGGCTGGTGTCAAGAAGTCAGTGAATGTTAGAATCTTAGGGACAGAGCCTCTAGTTTCACTGCCTCACGTGATCTTTAAGAGGCTCAGGGAGGGTAATGCTTTAGCCCACAGTCACACAGCCTGAGGGAAGGGACTGGAACTCAAAACCTCAGACTCCCAGCCCAATGGAATCAGAAGTGAGCTCTGGAGCAGGAGGAGCCGTTTGGAGCAGGGAGAACTGGGGACCCTGGTGGCCTTAGGGGAGGGTGGAACTGCCCTTTCTGCGTTTCACAGTAGCTGGCCTAAGGTCCTTTTAGCTCCCAATGGCCAATATACTTTCCAAGATCTTCATTACTATGGAGACTCTGAATATCTATGACAATTGTGCCTGTTACCTGAGTAGGTCACATGCCTGGTCATGTGTGGAAGGAACCAGGCTATCCCATTTGAAGGCCCCAAATCCTTAGTTCAGGTTTTTCAGGGTTACAAAGTGACTGAAGGCCGGAGCTGGGACGCAAAGCCGGGCTTGGCCGGGGGGATCTGTCCACTGATCTCGTGCCCGACTGCCGCCCTGAGCTCTGTGACGGCTGCGTTGGGGAAAGCTGGGCGCTGACTGCAAACTGTCCAGGAGGGACAACTGAGGCTGGGTGCAGACAGGTGGCCAGCAGCGAGAAAGGCAGGCTCTGTGCGCGAGCTCAGGAAGGGAAGCCTCTGTCCAGACGTGCGCTGCCCTGCCAGGCCCAACCCGGGAGATGCAGGCTGGGCCAGGGGCGGGTAAGGGAACCCAAACGTGGGCTGCTTCCCTTGGTAACAGCCTCAGCAGCCCACACTGAGGGAGCTTTGGCCAGGTACAAAGTCTTGGGCTTAATACTTTACCCATCTTCGCTCAGTTTCTTCTGTACCAACATCAGAATGGTGATGAAGTTCTATGAAGCTAGGTGTAGGGTAGTATCAGGTGCCGGTAATCCCAGCACTTTGGGAGGCTGAGACAGGAGGATTGCAAGTTTGAGCTCAGTCTGAGCAATTTAGTGACAGCCTATTAAAAAGAAAAAAAGACTGGGATGTGCTGAGTGCAAAAGCCCTGTTCAATCTTCAAAATTATTAATGCAAAAATTATTAATAGATTAAAAAATTTTTAAATAGATGTTCTGCCTCTTAGGTAGATGATTATGTATCCAGTTCAGGCAAAGGCTTAGCATATTAGTAAACATGAGCCTAGAAACTCCTGACTTAAACCTGTGTGATGTGAGCAATACTAACCCCACTTTAGAGATGGCAAGTCTGAAGTTCAAGGAAAGAAAATGCAGGAACGTACAAACATAGGAGTCTGGGTTGGAGTTCAGCTCTAATTAGACACTTACTGCGTTCCAGACAGCGTGTCCTGGGTTTAGACACCTTGTCCCACCCACCGTCCCAGGAGTCATGCGAGTAGGCGTAATTATTGTCATTGTTGCTGTATTCCTATTGGACAAATAGGGAAACAAAGGCTCAGAGGCGATGAGACTTGCCGACAGGCAGGGTCAAGCTGTAAGACTTGCAGCAGCTACAAGCGAGCACTATTTTGGATCTAGTGGGTCATCGGGCTCTGGAGAGCTCTGGAGAATTCCACAGCAGAGAGTGAGGAAGGACTGAAGAGATGGAACGGCCAGGAGGGCCTGAGGCAACCGCAGACCACAGAAAAATGAGTGGGGTATGGGATGGGAGAGACACGGTTGGCGGGAGGAAAACCCGAGTTGATCAAGATTGATTTTCTGTGCACATGTGGAATGGGGCATGGTAACACAACTAGTTAGAAATAGATCGCGTCTCCTGCCTGTCAGATTTCAGACATGACGGCAGATTCTGCATTCCCGAGCTTTCAAAGGGGCCTCTTGGGATGGGAACAGACATTGAAGCGCCCAAGACTGAGATCTGAGAGCCAATGCCACTCCCTACCGTCACCTTCCCTGACTGTCTGATCTGAAACAGAACGTCCTCCACCTCCCTGGACAGTCTTGATTCTTCTTTTTCCTTTTCTTCTTCTTTTTTTATTTTTTTAAGGGGATATTCCTAGGTCCCCAGACTCTCATGGGGTTAAGAACAAAGCAGATAGAGTCTAAAAGCAAACACCAATATATTGAATAAAACAAGACTTAGAGCAAAGGCCCTGCGCTAAATCCCCAATACTGCCAAGAAGAAAAATAAAAACAACAAAAACAAACAAAAGAGAAAAAGAAGGTCTCTGGGTGGGCACCCATTGGAGAAGAGAAACAGAGGTCTTGGCAGGAAGCCAAGAGGGGACCGAGCAGGTAACCCCTCTTTTTCCTTTTCTTCAAAGTCCTTAACATCAGCTGACACACCGCATGTTCTGTTTATCACTTCACTTGATTAGAAGTTTCAAAGGGACAGAGATTTCCTTCCTTCATCCTTTCTTCCTTCCCTCTTCTCTCTTTCCCCCTTTTCTCTTCCTATCTTCCCTCTCTTACTTGTTAGCTATAAAAACCTTCAAACATACAGAAACATACAAGTAACACATCTGCCATGTCTCCACAACCTGAATTTATCACCATTACCCTTTTACCACATCGGCTCCATTCCCTTCCCAGTACCAGCATTTTCTAAAGTAAATCGTATCCAACACAATATTTCTTTTTTAAAATATGAAGATGGAAATCTAATCTGCTTTACTCACTGCTGTATGACTCACTGCCTGGAACTCGGTATCCCTTCAATAAATAGTTGTTGAATGAGTAGATCTCATTGAATTCCCATGGCAACGCTCTGCAGTAGGTCGTATTAGTATCTGTGCTTTATGGAAGAGGAAACTGAGGCACCGGGAAGATAACAGCTGGGCGGTAGTGGGGAGGAACTGGAACTCGGGTAGGTTGAATGCAGAGCCCAACCACTCACTATGCTGCTCCTCTGTGGGAACACTCCTCATATTTTGGTCCACCTGTACCATCTAGACGCCACCCACAGAGGAGAGCCTGTCCACAGAGGAGAGCCTGTCCACAGAGGAGAGCCTGTTCCCAGAGGAGACCCACCCACAGAGGAGAACCTGTTCACAGAGGAGACCCTGTCCCCAGAGGAGAGCCTGTCCACAGAGGAGACCCTGTCCACAGAGGAGACCCACCCACAGAGGAGACCACTCCCACAGGGGAGACCCACTCACAGAGGAGATCCCACCCAGAGAGGAGATTCGAGGAGGAAAGTAGAAGGGCTGGCTGGCAAGGGCAGGAGGTCACCGCTGCCCAAATGAGTGCCTCTGGGCAACCACGTGCTCTTCTACAGCCTGGGCTTTTCTGTGCTGCCCTGGGCAGAGACAAGTCACTTCTTCCCAGACAAGTGACCTTTGGGGTTTGTTATGAATACAGATTCCTTCTGGGGAACGTGATGGCTGATGGCGGGAGCCTTGGTCCCCAGACTTAACCCCTAGGAATGTGGGGAGGAATCTCTAGCCTCTGCTGTGGAGGGCAGCTCTCCCAGGCATCAGGAGCAGCAGAGTAGGATGGGGTGGCTCTAGGCAGCTCTCCCTGCTGTGGGCTACTGTGGACATGACCTGGGTGCTGGATCAAGGAAGGACTTGGCAGAACTGAAAATATGACCAGCAGCAGAAGAATTTGAGTTAAGGTTTATTGCCCCCATGATCGTATGCCTGGGTAGGAAGACAGGTGTAAGACCTACGGCCTAAAGGGATATGAAATGGGTGATTACTGAGTGAACAGAGAACAGAGCTTTTCTTTAGCGTGGGTAGACCGATTAGACAGCATAAGGTCAGGGATTGGACTGTTCAGCTGGCGTGTGGGTTGGAGACTGGGCAGAAGAGGCACTGTGTGATGAGGTGGCAGAGCCGGTAGGTGGACGGGTGAGGGAGACAGGTCTTGGCAGGGGTCAGGGTTGCCATCATCAGTTAGCTGTCTACTGAGGCCAGCAAAGGTGTTATGTTGGGGCCAGAGAAGTGAAGTTGCTATGGCCGGAAAGGAACAACAAAGTAGGTATCTAGAAGCTGAGGTTATACACAGGAAGGCAAGCTCGGTGTGTGGAAACCTTCGAGTGAGTCGACATGAGGGTTACAGCACAAGAACCCCACGCCGGGACCTCCCATGGGCAGGCAGGGAGGCAGCTCCTTAGGGTACAAACCTGCAGCCTGCAAAGTCAGGAAAATGGGGGTCTGTCTCCTCCTCCCCAGCTGTGATGTTGAACGGGCAGGCACCCAACCTGGGGAAGCCTTAGTTTTCACATCTATTAAATGGGAATAATTATCAAAGCATGTTCACAGTAGGGATGAGACTAGGCGAGGCAAGCCAGGTGCTCAGGACACAACTTTCTAACTTAAAAAATTTTACAGTACTGGAGTTTGCCGCTGAGTAACACCCCAGGGAACAGCAGTAGGGAGGCGCTTGCTCTGAGATCCTGATGCCACACTTGCACGGGGCTGCACGTAAGCAAATGCCTCCTTAAACTGGCCTCAGGCCCCTGGCTGCCCAGGCCCTGCCTTCCGGAGTTGTTACCAGAAAGACACCAGATGTTGTGAGCTCAGCTGTGTCGTGCCTAGTGCAGACCCGGTGCTCATTACTGGCTGTTCTGTCATGATTTTTGTGTGTCTGGCTCTGGGGATGGAAGCCAGGACCTCTGCCACTGACCCACGCCCCCAGCACCGTTCCTCCTTTGGCTGCTTTTCTCTGGAAGGTGGGGCCACGGTCCTGCTGGGGTCTCTCTGTGTGGTCTCTCCCTCTTTCTCCCTTGTACGAATCATTCTTTTTGTCATTTGTCTCCTTTTGGTATGATCTAACTACTGCTGTTTACTACTGCCGCCCGAGGTCTGTATCTGGCTCTGGGCTGATGGCACGAGGACAATGACAGCCAACATTTATCACGTACTTGTTATGCACTAGGTCTGTACTAAACACACACATACTGTTGGCCAGAGCACCGTTCCTCTGTCCTGTCTCCAGCCTCTGCTCTTCATTGAACAAGTAGAAGGTTCCATGCAGAAGCCTCAGGTCCTCGTGGGGAGATGGACCTCCACAGGGTTAAGTCAGGTCCTTGGCAGCTGAGAACAGGACTCTTTGGGTATCTCTTGGCCGCTGTAGGCTATTTCCAAGCCCGTCCCAGATAGGAAGGCACATGTGCCTTCAGGCTACAGTGAGAGCTGCGAAGTGCTTGCCTTACAAGCGTAAGGCCCTGAGTACGATTCCCCAGTGCTATATAAGCCAGGAGTACCTGTAATCCCAGCACTCAGGAGGCTGAAACAGGAGTATTGATGTAAATTTGAGGCCAGCCTGCTCTACAAAGTGAGTTCAGGACCAGCCTGGACTACAGAGTGAGACCCTGTCTCAGAAAGAAAGACAGAGAAAGAGAGAGAGAGGAATAAAGAAACAAGGCAGTGAGTTGAGCATGTGGTGCATGTGGAGCCCTGTGTTAGACACCCACTGTTCGAGATCTCCATCCTCCCCACAATGGCCCCTCCCATCAGTGCCCTCTGTGATGAATGCAGGCTCCAGGTGCAGAGACCTCCTGGTGCCCAGCCAGGGCCTCGGCCTCAGCACACGGCAGGACCAAGCTCTGAGCTCTGCCCTGTCTGCATCTCAGCGGGCTGCCCGAAGGCTCGGCTGCTCAGGCTCTTGTGGGCCCTCAGCCCCAGGTCCTGGTACCTGCTGTGCCCTTTTCTCACAAGTGTCAGCCTTTGTAGCCAAAATGGGGTCAACCCTAAAGGAGGGTATTGCAGAGCCAGACTTGGGTGGGCCCCTGGGCTCTGAGGACAGCCCATGCACACGGCGCTAGGGGAGGTGGACATGGGCGGGGAAGATTTGACTCCAGGGAGCCGCTCATCAACAGTCTCGTCTCCTTGTTATTCGCACCCGTTAGCTTTATCCTGCACCCTTACGCCATCTGGCCACGGGCAGGCCCTGCTTGGGACCTTCTGGGGGCACCCGCTCACCAACTAGTTTAAAACCCTTTTCCTGGCATTCAGAGCTGTTAGTGGACATGCTTTGACCTCGCTGCCTGTTACCTCGATCCTTCACAGACCTCAGCCCTGCACACTACAGTGGCTGCTACTGCACAGTTAGGCCCGTGACACTGGGAAGCCGCAGGGTGCTGGCTCTGCGTCTTGGTCTTTGCCAAGCGGCCCCTTGTCTGGACTGCCGCCCCGAGATTCCTCAGGGCCTTTTTAGGCAGAACCGGGAGCGGAGGCCTGAGGCTTGCTGTGTGACGATATTACATCAGCACTTTGAGAAGATAGTGTGTATGGCTTCGTGGATTAACAGGGGGGCTTTGGACTTAGACATCCTTCGTCACCTGCGTGCAGTGGACAGGCCTTGGACTGACCTCCCAGGCCTCATTTGCTTCATTCACACGAGGGCGCCAAGGTTGGGGGAGTCCCTGGGCTCCAGGCTGCAGGACTGTCACAGAGACAAGGCACGCCGCTCGCTGGACTGCCAGGTGTGAGAAGCACCGTGCAGCCAGGCTGTGCTGGGTGCTGAGCAGAGCTGTGAATGGGCCCGCCGTAGGCCCTTCTGTCACACAGAGTCTGCACGGACAGCATCCTCCTCCCGGACTAGGCACAGCGCCCTTCCCCACCCCTCACCTTGACTGTGAAGCTCCTGGGTAGGACCCACGATGGACTCTTCTTTCGTGCTCTGGCTGCTCAGCAAGTATTTGAGTTGAAAAGATTCTTATCACAAAGGCTTAGGGCACTCAGTGTGTGACAGGAACTATTCCAAACACTTGAAATATAAAATCATGTGATCATAGTAACATTTCTGGGAGGTGTGTACTATTATTATTGTCCCTATTTCATAGATAGGAAAATGGAGGCACAGAAAAATTAAGCAAACTTTCTGGAGTTACAGAGCCAGAAAGATACACAGCCAGAGCTGGAACCGAAGCCACCTGCTTCCAGAGCCCACTTGCTGCACGCCTCCCCTGAGATGATGCCACTTTCCTGGGAGTGTCCAGAAAGGGCCTGGTCCCAGCTCCAGCATCTACTCTGGAGCCCACAGCAGCTGAAGGCCTGGCTATCTCTAGTGCCCACCGAAGTGCTCCTGCCTTTCCAGGTGAATGTGGAGGGGAACTGGGCCCAGTGGCAGCCTGTGATGGCCCCTGCCAAGCTGGCACTTTAAGCCTTTGGGGGTGCCTCAGGGGATCCCAGCCCAGCAGCTGGGCTGACCTCAAGACCCGCGTTTCCGTAAACACCCCAGCGAGCCAGCCCTGCGTGGTTGCTCCGTGGGCCGTTGGCCGAGAGGCCGAGGTTTGGCTGACCCTGTGTGGTTTCCTCCAACACGGCCACTTCCACCCCCTCTGCATGGCTAGGTTTCCAGTAATGAAGTGTTTTCCTTGGGGCTGGTGGGCAGGGGCACTGGGGACTTCCTGCATTCTCCCTTCCCTCTGCAGAGCTGCCTTTTCCTGGTAGGGGCTGGGGGTGGGTCGTGTATCCAGTGCCAAGCAGCACCCTCTGCTCAGACCCATCGCAGCTTCCTGGCGACACCCAGGAGATGTGAGCTGAAGCTGAGCTGGCAGGCACCGCCGTTCACCGGGCCTGGGTCTCTGTCTCCCCAGGAGGAAGGGTGGGCAAGGGACCAGCAATGGCTGCCGCCTTGGAGGGCTTACTGTGTGTCACGTGTATGCGCCATCCTCACAGCAGCCTGCAAGGCAGGCGTCATTACAACCCTCCTTCTACAGAAGGGGAAATTAAGGCAACAGGAGAAAAATAGCTTGCCTAAGGTCACAAGTCCAGTGGGAGGCAGAGCTGGGGGGGCTGGGCTCCTGGAGTCCTGCTCCTGCTCTCCATGCCACACTGCCTCTCAGAATACGGCCTGCGTTTGTGGGTGTGACCCAATGATAGAGCACTTGGAAGAAAGTGTGAGAGCCTGGACTGGATCCCCAGCATGGAGTGGGCAGGTGGAAGGACCAGGGTAGGGCCCATGGATAGGGCCCAAAAGCACCTTACAGCGACTACTGCCTGGCATTCGGACAGTAGAAGAGTTGGTTCAGAGAAGCAAGAGACAGTTGGTCATGTCTTGGTTCTATTGTCTACCTACTGTGTGATCTCGGGCCACTTCCTTCACCTCTCTGAGCCTCAGTTTCCAAGCAGAATTGCTGTGAGAATTAAAGGGCTAGGTGCAGCGTATTCACGGCACAGTACACCTGTCATGACTAGTATTCCTGCAGTGTCGCCCCTGCCCCACGGTGCCTGCAGCAGCCACAGAAATGGTGCAGATGACATCGGCCCTCCAGCCTCTGAGCTGCCCCTGCTTGCCTCAGGAGACGCGGTTTCTCTACCCTGAGGCCCTCGAGAGGGACAAACTAGGCAGGGTTCAGTGCCTCTGTGTCTCAGGCCCAGCTTTGTCCTCCATCCTCTGGGACTGCAGAGGGACAGCGTCAGAGTCCAGGAGAGGAGAGACGCATAGGAATGCGTTATGTGACCCTGGATCGGCCCTGTCTGTCCCTGGGTCTCCATCTCCCTCCCTGAGGGGTGAGGATGTTGGGAATGCACCTTGGAAGGGCTCCTTCATGGCGCCCTGGGGACTGCTCCCGCGGAGGGTCCTCAGTGCCTGCTTCATCCTACGTCATGGTCCTCGGGCCTGATTTAGTATGAGAATTTTGTATAAACCTTTCACTCTGGGCACAGGACCCTCTGTTTAGAAAGGGGGCTCCCTGTCAGCCATGAGCAGGGAAGGTGGCCTCCCTCCCCCCATCCCCTGGGACCCTGAGCCCAAGCTGATGTCTGGCCAGTGACTCAGCCCGTTCTCTGCACATCCTGCTGTCCCATGACTGGGGGCCCCGTGGGGCGGTTCCTAGCCAAGCTCCCCTAACCAGTGCCCCCCTCCCCAACACAAGCAGGAGCTGGGAACAATTAACTCCCTCCTCTGGCCCAGCCAGATGTCCACGTGGGCCTGGAGTTTGCTGACCATATGTGATTCAAGACTGGAAGAGTCCCAAGAGGCTAGAAGAGTAGCTTGTTATGTCACAGCTGGGCACTGGAGCTTCAGAGCTGCCTAAGGTCATGGGCTGGAGGGTGAGGGGTGAGTGACCTGGGGTTCTTCTGACCTTTTCAGACGGCCCTGGGACAGGCCCAAGGCCTTGGTCCCTACCCCCACTCAGTCTGTGTATGCTCCCCGACTGGCACTGGACCTCTGGTGCCATCACACCCCTGTCCTGCTTCCTCCCCGCTCCATCCAGACTTGGCCATGTGTAGTTGCCTGAAGAGCTCCTGCTCTGCTGCCACCTTGGGCCTTTGCTTTCCTGTCCCTCAGAGTTGCCTGGACACACCTACTCGTGCTCAAAATCCACTTCCCAAGAGGCTGGTCAGAGCTCTTTCTCCCCGCAGACCAGTGCTTCCACTTCCTGTGCTGGGCTCATCCCCGTGACCCGTCTTCTTGAGCCCTGTGAGCTCACAGACCTTTCTCCTCTTTAAGAGCAGGACAGGGTACAGTGATTGTGAATGAATGCATGGATGGAGGGGGGATGAATTAACCGCTGGGTGGATGAGTGGGCAAGGGTTGGGTAGATGGATTAATAGACAGAGGGACAAACACATGGAAGAATGCAGAGATGACTGAAAGATGCATAAGCCAGGCCTGTAACCCCAGCACTCGGGAAGGCTCAGGTAGGAGAATCAGAAGTTCAAGCCCAGCCTGGGCAACTTAGCAACTTAGTGAGACCCTATCTCAAAATCAAAAATAAAAATAGGCTGTGGGTGTAACTAAGTGTGAAGGACCTGGTGCAATCCCCAGTACTATCAAAAAGAAGAAGGAGCAAAAGCAAGCAAGAAAGCAAGAGAGAGACAGATGGATTAGACAGATGCAATGGCGCCAGCGGGACTCAGATATGAGATAAGTCCCCGGAGCCCGGCATCCTGCCTGAGGGACAGATTCTTGAGTGAGGAGGAAATAACCTAGCCTGTTACCTGCCTCCCGTGAGGGACACCCAGCCAAGAGCAAGGCTCTTGGTGGGCTGGTGTCTGGCCCCTCCTAGCTAATGTGGCCCCGGTACTTGGACAACTGCTGAACTCTGGTAACGGTTAGACATCAGAGTCTACAGGGGCCGCCCGGCCTCTACGCATTCTCTCGCTCCTATTGGTCAGAGCTGCTTCCCTAGAAAGGCTTTTAGGCACAGAAACCGAGGCTCCTAGAGCCAGAGACATTAGAAAACAAAGATTTACAAGTGAGGAAACTGAGGCCAAACAAGGCTAAGGGAGTTGCCCAGCCGTGGAGCTGGGATTAGAGCCTGTGTCTCCCTGTTCATTTAGTCATTTGTGCAGCAAATATGCACCTAGTACCTCAGGCGCCAGGCTCGGGGCTCTTCTCTGGCTGGCTCCTGCCAGTTTCCAGAGCTGTTTCCACGTCCGGTCCTGACCTCCAGCTCCCCAGCACGTTTATCTATCTGTACCTCCCGCTGCATGCTTGGCACCGGCCCCGTGCCCACCCCCTCACCCCTTCATTTCGTGGAACCTGAAGCTTACACTGGTATGTACAGCTGTCTGCAGAGAGGGCCACACATATGTGCCGTGAGCTCTACATCTCAACCCCTCTGGGTGGGGATCATGCAGGTCCCTGCACACGCACCCTGGCCAGCTCACACTGAAGCCAGGTGTGAAGCTGTCCCAGCTCAGAGCTGACTCAGGAGGAGCCGTCACATGGCACCTGGGTCAGAAGCTGACCTCTGGATTCCTGCCCAAATGGGGAAATGTGTGGCAACGAGAAGTCACTGAAGGGCGCCTGGGGGCAGGACATCAGGAGCCAGCTAAGCAGCAGCTGCTCCCCAGCCTCTTCTACACTCTCACCAAGGCAGAGACAGGGTCTTGGGAGGCATGAATTTTGGAGAGTAGAGCCTCCAGTTTGGGGGCAGGAACCCTAGCCCAGATAGGCCTGGCTATTAGCTGGATTCTTTTGATGAGTCTTCCATGATGCGTGTGACTTTGTTGAAGACACAAAATAACTGTGTGTCATAAGGGCCCACATGAGATTCAGCTGTGTGCAACGGAAAAGTTTTTGGAAGCTGAGCCTGGTGGTGCACACCTGTGATTGTGAAACTCTGGGAGGATGAGGCAGGAGGATTGCAACTTTAAGCCCAGATTTGGTATCTTGGTGATTTATTGAGAGCTTGTCTCAAAAGAAAAAAAAAAATGTTTCAAAGGCTAGGATGTGCTCAAAGCAAAGGCCCTGGGTTCAATCCTCACTCCTCTCTCCAATCCCTAGAAAAGTTTCTGGAAACTAATCAATTAAGTCAGAGAACACAAGAAGAACTGAGAGAACCAAAAGGTATTTCTAGGACAAAACTAGCATGGGATAAGACTGGTAGTGATCACTAAAATGCAAAAAGATGGGTCCAAGAAAAATAGAGAATTAAAGTTGGTCAACCCCACTGTAGAAACGGAAACGGTAGTCAAAGCCCTACTGGCCTCCAAAACACCAGACTCAGAAGCCCTTCCGGTATAGTCGTGTTGAATATTAGGAAGCAATTAGTATCTATTCTATTCCAGCTGTGAAGGAGAAGGCAAAGAAGCCAATCTCGCTTATTTTGTCGATGTTGATGCCAAAGCCCAGATAAGGCAGTAAAATAAGCGAAAGTTACAGGCCCATTTCACCACGCACGCAGATCAACACTAGATAGAATGTTTGCTGGCTGAATTCAGCAGTGCTAAAATGATGATCTTTCATCACTATCAGAAAGGCTTTATTTCAGTAAAACACCAACACTGGAAAAGCCGCTGGTGTCATTCACTGCGACAGTAGATGAAAAAGAAATTTGTCAACTAATGCCCAAAAAGGGTTTTAATAAGGTAATAAGGTCATTATGCACTGGGGTGGAGGGGGGGCGTTAAAAAGTCTTAGTGAACAAGGAGCATAAACAGAACTGCCTTAACGTGGTGGAGATTACCATACCAATAGAGGTATTATTGCCTGTAGGAAATATTCCTGATGGGGATGTGTTCTGTGTTTATACAGCAGAATATAGGACAGATGGGCAGCTCTTGCTGATGCTGCCCGGTGCACAGAGCTGCGGAGGCAGGAGAAGGCTACAGGACCAGAAGTCAGAGGTGAGGTCACAACTGGCTACGTTAAGCTAACAGACTGAGAGTTCAGCAAAGTTCTCAGATACAGGAACAATGACAAGAATCAACAACACTTTATGCCAGCAGTCGCTAACTGGAAAAGCTCAAACTACCACTGGCTTAAATAGGAGGGGATCTGTATATTACATAAAATACAGTATATATACAATAATACACCTTATTATGCTTTTAATTGTGTGAATGGAATCTACAGGAAGAGTTCAGGGTACCCATGGAAGCCCAAGATGTCGTGAGGGACCCGTCCTCCTTAATTTCTCCTTTACACTGCTCTGCACATGACGTCCTTCGTGGTCCAAGCTAGCTGCCAAGCTCCGCCATCGCGTCTGCACTACATGAGCAACAGGAGGAAGTACTGGGTGGCGGTGGAGGCGGAACAACGGGGAAGCTTGTCCTTCTGAAGAACGTTCCCAGAATTTGCACACACTTTTGCTTCTATCTCATGGCCAGGCTTAGCTGCAAAGCTGAGGGCCTTGCTACCCCAGTGAAACTTAGAGCTGGATGATCAAGGCAGGAGACAAAGAAGGACACTGACCAGGCCCACCTGTAGATCTCAGTCTCCAAAAGAGGACCGACGGCCCAGTGAGCAGCAGGCTGGGATTTTCACCTGGCTGCCTGTCACCCTCCCACGGCACCCTGTCTTCTCCCAGTACTTCTCCCACAAAGTTCTGCTCCTCCTCAGTCTTTGCCCTCCCTGGGCTAGGGACTGTTTCCAGCTTCTCTGTCCCCATCACCCAAGGTCACACTTGTGAGCTCCCCTTCCACTTCCCCAGCATTGCGCATAGAGCTAGTGTGGCTCAGACACACTACAGGAATGCGTGCAGGGGCTGAAAAACCGTGATCAGCCAGAAGCGGCTGTGTCCTCCAGGCTGCAGGCATTTTCCCCCTGGTTTGCCAGTGCCAGGCCCTGACCTAGGAATGCGCCACAGTTCTACTTTCAATTTCTTATATCCTGTACTGTCAGGCCTGGCCCTGGGCCTGGTCGTGAAAGAACAGGGATGCTTCTATTTTCTTTTTTTTTTATTTGGACAGATGAAGAAACTGAGGCTCAGAGAAACAAATGTGTGTTTCAGACATCAGAGTGTTTGTCGTAAAGAATCTTACATGTCCCTCTGAACCAATTCTCACACCTTTACGATGGAGATAGCTCACTAACTGACGTTATACTACTCACGAGCAAGGAAACCTTTGTTGGGCTTTGCCACTGAGATTTGGGGGTTCGTTTGTGATTTCAGCATAATGTGCCCTGATGAACGCACTTGACCAGGTGATTGTCAGACTGTGCCCTGGATACTTTACTCTTAAGGAGGCACCCTCCCTTGGAGTGGTACAGGGACACTGTGAATACTTAGAATCCACAGCCTCCTTAAAATTTACACCGTAGGCACCTTCTTACCCCACTTACTCTAGTTCCAGGCCTGTAAGTAACGGGGAATCAGAAATTGAACCCAGGGTCTCCTGACTCGCGAGGCTGTGTTTCATTGCGCTGAAGCAGAGGGCAGCATGCTCATTCTCGGGCCACATCTTTGGGGACAGGGACCACAGCAGCAGCCCAAAGATCTATGGGTTCCCTGAAGACTCACACTGCCATGCACCAAGCTGAGCATCCCGGGGCCCGGAGCCCTGCTGACCAATCAGCAGAGTGGCTTTCCTGCCCAGGCCTCTCACACTTGGATCCATGTGTAGGAGAATCACTTGCCTGCATCGTCCCTGCTGTGGCCCGTATGCGCTCTACCCTGTCAGGCCCTGCGGCCTCCGCTGCCCCCACGCCGCCATCCTTGTTACTAGAGAAGCCCACTCCCCTCTTTCGCCTCCTGCAGGGTGCTGCCTGCCCGGTGCCCTCTCAGATGGAGACTCAGGGCCGTGTGAGCGCTTCCCTCCTTGCCCCTCCTAGCCACTCCTGTCTTCCTGCCTCCGAGCCAGACCTTGTCTAGCTCTGTGCCTCAGGAAGCCCCAGTTAGTTCAATCAGAATAGTAGGGTGAGGGGTGCAGGAGGTGTAGTTTTAAAAGGACACGTGGAAACATTCTGGAAACGTAGCTTGACCTCGGTAGCGATTACATGGGGACATATATGCCGTCATGTCACCTATGTGTGAGGAATTGTCCTGCTGCACATGTGATATACTTCAGTACTTTCTGTGCATGTGTTACTGCTCCATGTAAAAACACATGTATGACAAGAGAGCTCTATGGGCAGCAGCAAGGATAAGTAGCAACCAATGACAAGAATTTAGGTGAGCCTGTTGGAAAATCTGGCTCTTTCCAGCTGTGTGACTTTAGACGCGTTTTCTAATCTCAGAGTGTCACCTTTTTTTCCCCTGAAGTTTGAATCTTGAAGATTAGAAACACTGATTTATTTATTTATATATCTATTTATTTTAACGCTGGAGTTCAAACCCGAGTGCTCTGCCCCTGAGCTACATCCTTATTCTTTTTTTTTAATTTTGAGGCAAGGTTTCTTTAAGTTGCATGAATTTATGATCCTCCTGCCTCAGCTTCATGAATCACTGGGATTATGGGCATATGACACCATACCTGGCTAGAAGCACTTTTTTTCTTTTCTTTTTTCTTTTCTTTTCTTTTCCTTCTTTCCTTCCTCTTTCTCTTTCTTTCTTTCTTTCTTTTTCTTTCTTTCTTTCTGAGGATTGAGCACAAGGCCTTTGCTCTAAGCCACATCCCTAGCCTCTTTCATTGTTCATTTGAGACAGAATCTTACTAAGATGCTCAATTTCCCAAGGCTGGGTTCAATCTTGTGATTCTCCTGCCTCAGCCTCCCAAGGTGTTTGGATTATAGGCCTGTACCATCTGGCACCACCAATTTTTACACTGCTTCTTAGTTAAAAGCGTGAAGAGAGATGCTCCAACTTTTAAAACAGTGTCTGTCATAGGAGGTGGCACTTTCTGGGTGTTCCAACATCGTCACCTTTGGTCTTATTAATAAACTGTAGCCAAGAGGGGTCTTCCTGGGACTTGGGACATAAGGCTGGAAGATACAGAATTGAAAGATTAAAAAAAAAAAAAAACCCTGGAGAAGAGTCAGTCACTTTTTAATCCTTTCCCTGTCCTGGAAAATTTAAGTAATGTCAGCAATAAAATAAAATGTCCTGGAAATATTGCTTATTACTCTAAATTCTAATCAACTGTTTCAGTAACTGCTGAATTTTAATAGTGTGTGTGTGTGTGTGTGTGTGTGTGTGTGTGTGTGTGTGGACAGATATATATGCTTCAGATGAGCTTGTTCTAGTGCACATTCTTTGGCAAGCACACTCTACCTGGGAGTTAGCCTGCAGGTCTGTGTGGACTCAGGAAGACACAGTCACCAAGAGCGGAAGTTCCTGAAGAGTTAGAATCTTACAGATGTGGAATGTGTTTGTTTCATTTCATGTTTATTAGTGAAAATCATTTTATTGAATAAAGGGAGGAGTGTAAAAAGACGATTCATTTCAAGTATGAAATACCCAGGCCAGCCTCTGATGAAAACATCAATGTTTCAAAAAATAAAATGAGCCCAGCTCAGTGGTGCATGCCCATTATCCCAACCACTCTGGAAGCTGAGGCAGGAGGGGGCAATTTTGAGGTCGGCTTGGGCAATTTCGTAAGACCTTGTGTCAAAGTAAAACATAAAAAGGGCTGGAGATGTAGCTCGGTGGTGCAGAGCCTCTGGGTTCAACCCCCAGTACCACAAACAAAATGAAATAAACCCCAAACTCGCTTTCCCTCCTAGTCCCAGGCCTTCTACCTCTTCGACTAGCCATCCTCGGGCAAATGCCGAAACGTCACCCTCAACAGCTGTTCTTCTGCCTCTCTCCCCTGGGACTGTGGCCAGAGGGAGCCGCCCCCATGCTGACTGCTCTCGCCCCTGATCAGTTACTCTTCTTTCTCACCGACTGCCTGTCTTGGAGACGTGGACGGTGGAGGCCACAGGCTACCCCAGCCACCCCTTGATGGCACCACCTCGATTATAATCACTGCCCACGTCTTCACATCCCCCACTCTCAGCGCCAGGTCATTGCGGACACGCCCACAGCTGGGTGGGGTGAGTTCACATACACCCCCACTGCCCACTGCCCAGGAAGCTCTGTTCCTACCAGGTGCCTTCTGCTCCCAGAATATGTAAAGGTGTCATGCCGTGCCTTACCTCTGGGCATCTGTACTTGCTGTTCTCTCTGCCTGGAGCCTTCTCCCTAACCCACTTTTATTGGCTTTTTGAAATGGCACCTCTTTCAGAAAGCTGTCCTTAACTTTTTCCCTGAATAAGGGCCCCCCTTGGCATTCCAGGGACCCCTCCATTGTCTCCTGCTCTGGGCCTCGTCCCTAGTTCAGTGTTGTCTCCCTCCCCTGCAGAGGAGCCCTCAGAGTTGGCCGAGTTAGACAAAATGGATTGGTTGGATGACATCATCCAGTAGTGCCCAGCAAGTGCCAGCACACAGTAGGTCCACCTACTCAGGCTTGCCCACCACGGCCGCCTTCCAGCTGGGAAACAGGCTGGGGAGGCCCCTCCCTGCCAAGAGCCGTCAGGCCGCCCAAGAAAGTTCTGCTCTGGGTCACACCCACCTCTGGGTGGCTGCCAATCTTCCTGCCAGAAACCACAAAGCTGACTGTGGCTGCCCAGAGTCCGGGCGATGGGGCTCAGGGGCCCTCAGGTCAGATCTGCAAAGGGTCGTCAGCAGATGCTGTGGTACTGACAGCCCCTGGGGTGGGGCAGGGGTCCAGCCTACCAGGGCTGCCGCAGCTACAGTGGCGTGGGCTTAGGTCCTCTTGGGCTGGGAGAAGCGAGACAGGCCCCCTGACAGCCTGTCACTGGCTCTGGGTGCTGGCATTGCTTCTGGCTCCCCCGCCTCCCCCACCCGTGCACAGAGGCAGGTAGCCCTGAGGTGGCCTCCACAGTCTCACCTTCAGGTAAATGGGCTCAGCACTGGGACACGAGGATGGGAAGAGAGCAAAGAGCACAGAAGCCAGTGTGTGTGCCTGTGTGTGCGTGTGTGTGCATGTCTGGGAGTGACCTCACAGCCACCGGAACATAAAGACTCATGAGTCCTGCCTCCCAGGCTCAAAGCTGGCCCGGCGGGGATACAGTGACATGAGAGGCACACCACAGACCCACCTCCTGGCCTTCTCCCTCCTCTGCATCCTCTCCAAGGTAAGGGACCCTGGGTCCTGACACACGCAGTGTGGTGGGGCAGGGTGGAAAGTCACAGCCCAGGACCCCTTCCTCCCAGCACTCTTGCAGGCCCTGCACTGAGTGCAGTCCCGTCTCCGTGCCCAAGCCCTGCTTCCCTCCCGAATCCCAGGCAGCTGCCAGCCCTCCTGTGCAGCCTCGGGTGGCCCCCTTTCTACCCCGGGGCCCCAGTTTCTGCTCACTTGAGGGGCTGATGTCCCTGAGGGCCCTGGTGATCATTCAGACACTTCTCCTAAGTGCCCAGCACAGCCTGGGACATGATGGGTGTTCAGAGAAGGACGGAGGTGATGCACGCCCATCCTGTGACCCAGTAACCAAGGAGCAGGTGTCCTCCTCGTAAGTGACATGCAGGCTCGATGTCTGTGGCTTCATTCTGAGCCAGGGCTGGGATGGGTGTTGGTTTTTAACTCATCAGAAAATCTGTGCTGTGAAGGCCCTCAAGGCAGTGACCACAGCCTGGCTAGCCTGGAGGCACCTCTGTAGAATAATGGCCTTCTCCCCAGGGCTGCCTGGGCATTTTCCAAAGAGCTTTTGAAACCTCTACCGTGTCTAATTCCTTGTGTACGTTCCCAAAAGGAACTGTTACCTTCAGTTTTAGTAAAATGAGGCTCAGAAAGGGTAAGCGATTTGCTCAAAGCCACACAGCAAACAAACATCAGAGCAACAGAAGAGGGGCATGGTGGAGCTCAGGATGAGTGTGTATGTTAGAAGACTCCAGTCTGTAGCTCCCCACCCAATCCTGGACCGAGGTCACCGCCGCCCGGCTGGTTCATCCCTCGGCGAATGCTGTTTCCAGACCTAGGGGATTGACCTCCTGCCCCCACAAGCCAAGATCTCTCCTTTGGGGAGCACAGGCAGGGGCTTCTCCCTCCAGGTATAAGACCTGCAAGTCTTGCCAGCCAGGGCGGAGGACCCCGCTTCATTCCAGTCTTGCTGCTTGCTGTCCCCCAAGGATGGGCAGTACATGAGGGGTGGGTGGCCGGACTAGACCGAGCAGGGCACCTGGGGGGCAGGATTATGAAAGACCAAGGTAAAGCCATCCTAGAGTCACCACTGGAGGACACCCATGGACCGTTCTTCTCTGGTCCTGCTTCAGTCACCATGAACAGGTGATTCCATGACCACCTCGGAGAGAATTCTAAGTGTTCTGGACAGGCCGGAGCTCCTGAGCTGATGACCAAGAACAGGAGGCAAACACACCCGAGAATAAGTTGCTTGCTTAGTCCCCATCGTCGCATGGGAGAGGTGGCCTCCTCCACCTGCCCAAGGGGGTGCTGAGCCCAACTCCATCACAGCACGTGGCAGCTGGGCTGCATCAGAGGTGCAGAGCAGGGCAGTGGTACAACCTTGGTCCCAATTCTTGCCTGGAGGCTCCACTTCTAATGCTCCTATCCCAGATCTTTGGCCTGACTGGCCACAGCCAGGCTCTGGGGAGACTGAGGAAGGATGGGACAGCTTGAGTAGAAAGACAGTAGTTGGAAAGGGTGCAGAGGTGAGGAATCCAGAGGGGGCATATCCCTCCTTGCCTATGTCAAGATATCTTCCCTGGTTGTGGTTGTCTTTTCTTGAACAAAGGGTAGGCAGAGGAATTGAAACTTCTGATCCTGGATTCCTATGAACCTGAATTCTGATCCTGGTCCTGTCTCCTACTGGCTATTACCTGGCTTTGGACTTTTATTTCCTTGCCAATAAAATGGGTGTGCTGTTGGATCTCACATCGGAGAGCTTGGCCACTCACACACTCACACGTGGCATGCATGTGGCCTAGGTGGTGTATGTTAGCACTGTCACTAATATCGTTCGTAGGCTCTTCTGGGTGTCAGGACCTGCAGAAACAGGAGGTAGGTGGGTAGAGGGAGCCCACAGAGATACTCAGCAGCAGGCAGGGGGCTCCGAGGATGAATTCTAGTCATAGAGCCCACTGCCCATCACCAAGGGAGCTGGAACCTGTGCTTTGGAGCGAATCTAAAGTCTGGGCTGTTGCTTCTTAGGTCAGTTCTATATGGGTCACCTTTGGGCTCATTAGAAAGCAGATTCAGGTTATAAAGAGGGGCTGGTGACCCTGTATTTCTAACAAGTTCTAAGGAATGCTGTGCTCCTGGCCAAGCCTTCAGGGGTGAGGTGGGCTCATTTGCTGGAACGCGAATTCTTGCAGGCTGCTGTCTTACGTGGGAGCGCTCCCGTCTGCTCTCAGTGGCTTTCATTCTCCAGCAGAGGCTGGTCAGCCAGTGAGGGGCGGCCCCTGGTGGCCAGAGTGGGAGCTGCAGGCAACTAAAAGCAAGTTCACAGAACCTGGGGTGCTGTGGTGGTACAGCTACCTTAGGGAGTCATTACCTGCTTTGGCCCACACACGAGTTACAAGATCATTAATTTCCTGTTTCAAAACCACAAGTCTTGCCTCCTCTAGATAAATCCCTCAGTCCCCAAGGATCCTGCTTAAGACTGGTTCCCCACAGATGGTCCTACTGAGAATATTTTCACTCGTACCTGTCTCTTAGTCCCCACCTTCAAATTGATTGAGAGGGAGACCTTGGAAACAATCTGGCTTATGGTTTTTTTTTTGTTGTTGTTGTTGTTGTTCTGCATAAGAAGGAGCAATGGGTTTCTCGAGTTGTCTCTTGGTGCTGGGTCCCTGACTCAGGCTTTTCCCTGTTACAGATAGTCTGTATTCACTTGGGGTCGCTGAGTTCTCATGGGGACAAAGGGACATGGGCCTGGCCTGCTCCTGGCTCTGCAGCTACCTCTCTGGCTTGTGGCAAGTGCCTTCCCCTCTCTGGAACTCAGTTTTCCCATCTGTACGTGGCATCAGGGAAAGGTTAATGGTGGCAGAGGTGATGAGCTATGTTTTAGGAGGCCCTGGAAAGCTTATTATTAAAAAATTCTAGCTAGGCATGGTGGTGCATGTTTGCAAGCTCAGCTGAGACTTTCTCAAAATAGAAAAACAAAAAAGGGCTGGGATGTAGCTCAATGGTAGACTGCTTTCCTAGCCTGCATGAGGTCCCATGCACCATGAAAACCAAGCAAAACAAACCAGATTCCAGAGTCCAGCCTCTGGCACTTTCATTTTCCCAAGTTTCCTTGCTGGTTTGATGTGCATTCAGGGTTGGGAAACATGTTGGACTGTTCCAAAGACCAAGCACATCCATGCAACTGTTTGATTTATTTGGTCCTCCAGATAAGTTCCACATGCTCGAAAACGAACCATGTGTGCTCTGTTTTAGTGGAGTTGTTGCTCTTGGCTTGCCGTGTGCTCCTTGAGGATGGGGCTAAGCCCTTTATTGAAATTAGCGAAGGTGGCCACCAGAGCTGGATACCAGGCAGGCTGTGGCAAGCACCACTTCATATACTCCCGAAAGTATATGCATTCTCAGATAGCTCCTGTACTGGCTTCCTGTTGCAGAAGAGGAAACTCGGGCTTCAAGACCTCGAGTAACTTGCCCTAGGTCACTCAGTGATGAAAGGGTAGAGCTAAGAGTGAAACTCTGGTCCAGAGTCCTTGCTTGTGGCCACAATGCCACATTGCCTCTGAGAGAGTGCCACTAGACTGCCAGGGTTCAAGGCCAGCCAGATTTGTGTGACTGTGGCTGAAGTCTGGATCCAGTGCTGTCCAGCCTGGCAGAGAGGTAGCCAGCCACAAGTGCCTCTCTCACGTTCCACCTTGTAGCCAATGGCTGAGTCAGTTTTCTGTCTCCTCAGGTGTGTGCCCAGCTGTGCCCAACACCGTGTGCCTGCACCTGGCCACCACCCCAATGCCCGCTGGGGGTGCCCCTGGTACTGGATGGCTGTGGATGCTGCCGGGTCTGTGCACGGCGGCTGGGAGAGCCCTGTGACCATCTCCACATCTGCGACCCCAGTCAGGGTCTGGTCTGTCAGCCTGGGGCAGGCCCTGGGGACCGGGGAACCATGTGCCTCTGTAAGCAGGTTTGCGGGACTGCTGAAGGGTGTTGGGGGGAGGTCATGGTCATGGGTCCTGAGCCAAAGAGCAGCCCCCAACTGTCCCTCTCTCACTCACCTACCATTTCCAGGACTCAGCTAAGGATGCAGGGTTGTGGGTCCCTGGGCCCACCACCTGACCCTTCCCTCTTGGCCTCTGCTCAGACCACCCCCCACCCCAACCTAAATAGCTGTTCCCATCCCTACCTGTCGCAGTCATAGCTGGCTTTTGAAGCCACATCTAAACACCTTCTCCACTGAGAACTCTCCCAAGACTCTTTACTCCAGAAAGCATTGTCCCTTTTTAAAACCCCTGTCACACTAAGGAAAATTAGAGGCAGCCCCTAATTTGGGGGTAAGGATGTGTCAGCCACTGTGCTAAGCACTGGCTGCCACGTCTCATAATCCTCCCAATAATCCTGTGACTATAAGTACTGTGGAGCCTACTTTACAAATGAGGAAATTGAGGCTCCGTGGGCTTAGTTGACGTGCTTCCGGATGCACAGCCAGGAACCGTTTCCGACAGGCCTAAGCATCATCTCCCTCTGCTTCCTCCTGGACGGGGAGCCTCAGAGTGCAGTTTGCATCCTGGGCATGTCCCTTCCCAGAAACCCTGCGCCTGGGACATTCCTCAGCACCTTCCAGGCCTCGGCTTCCTCTGGAGCTTTAGGGCCAGGCTTTGCAACTGTGCTCAGGGGCATTCTTGGCTGGATAATGCTTCTCACAAGAGCCATCCCGTACACTACCAGCCCCTGGGTAGCATTCCTGAACTCTACCAGCTAGGTGTCAGCAGCATGCCTCCCTCCTTTCCTGAGTCATGATGGTCTGCCTTCAGACACTGCCAGGTATCCCCAGGGGGCATAATTACCTCCACAGAAAATCACTGATTCAGAGAAACAGAAAGAGGTGAGAAGGTTTTTGTTTTCATAATAATAATCTTTATAGAATAATTCACCTCTTTCATATAAGTGCATGCCATACTTTTATAAAATAGGCTCATGAATCATTGACAATGAACAAGAAATCTATGAGAAAAGTCTTTTTTAAAAAACCCTAAAACTTATAGGCAGAAAAGTATCAACAGCTTTATGTGTTAGGAGGAATAGCACACATAACCAGACAGGAACAATCTGTCAGATACGCTCACAGAGGATTGCTAAATAAAAAGAAACACAGAGATAAGTAACATGCCCACATCTACTCGGAGACTTGGCATGGCTGAGTGGTTCATACGGCAGAGTTTATTTCCTGTGCCTCCTGCCAGGTGCCAGGTACTGACAGCTTCACAGATGCCGACACTAATCTTACGACAAGCACATAAGATAGATACTTATGTCATTTCCATTTTATAGATAGAATAAAGAGGCACGGAGAAGTTAATCAACTTGTGTAAGGTCACACCGTTCATAATTCATAACGACTAACTGAGATTCGAACCCAGGAAGCTGGCTCCCTTAGGCTGTTTGATACTCAGCACATGATGAGTAGATTGGTTGTCACTGTTAGTCACCTTGCTAATAGGCTCTCCTCACGCCTTCTAGTTCAGATTACAAACACCTGCTGGCCAGGATCCACTTGGTCTTTGGTCTTTCCCGCATATCACAGCCCTTGCCTGGCCATGTAGGGGGTATTAGTGCCCTGATCACCATGTTTAATAATTAATGACTTGAAACCAGTTTGGGAGCTGGAAGCTGGTGCCCCCCCCCCCCGCCCCTACAAGATTTCATAATATTTTTAACTTTGAGGTAGGCCCTGTTATTTATCCCTATTCTGTAGATGAGTGAAGGGGGGCGAGCAGAACAGAAAGATTACATCACCTGCCTAGGTCACACAATCTGCAAGTGGCTGAAGGTAAAACAACACACACTTCCCCAAACCCTGTTGTTCCTGCCCCTGAAACACTCAGGAGAGAGGAAGGAGACTGAAATCCCCAGATGGCCAAACTGTGGTCTAGCCAGGGAGAGAGGCGGCGGTGGAAAGCCAGCGAGGGGCGGGAGGGCACGGGGTCATAAGGAAGGGCGCAGAGGAAGGGTAGGGCTTTGGCAGCCACCGGTGTATGTGGTTGGCCAGGGGAATTCTAAGAAGGTTAAGTTTGGAGGGACCTTGTGATCTTTGGAAGCGCACACAGTACACAATGATCCTGGGGGGTGGGGGGGTGGAGCTGCCCCAGGGCCATTGTCCCTCTCTCCCCCCTCCCAAGCAGCTCGGAGCTGATGATCCTCAGGAGGCACCAAGACACCTTGCTTGTTACCTCCCTCTGTCTGGTTTTCTTAACAAGCCTCTGTTTACCAGGACACCCAGTAGCACTGCTGGGCTCAGGCCAGGAACCTCAGGTTGGTGAGGCCAGGCTAGGTGGGGATTATGGAAGAGCTACCCTCATAGTTTCTAGGGAACCAGCAGACACATGGTCCCAGCCAAAGGGTCAGGGATCTGGAGGCAGAGGGCTGTGGCCTGCTGGGGCCAAGAGAGGGAGCCAGGAGGAAGATGCAGGGCCTGCTGCCACCTGCTGGGCATCTGCTGTGCACCAGGCTTGGGGCCAGACGCTTTAAATACTCTAGCTCACAGAGCGGGTGCAAAGGCTCCGAGAGGTGAACCAAAAGCCCTGGTCCCATCAACAGCTTCCAGGAACTAGGACCTGAACCTAAGCACACATGGTTCCAAGACCCCTCTGTGTGCCCAGATCTGCTGGCATTTTTTTCTGCCGGACCTGAGAGGCCGTACTGGCCATGAATCCATTCCCCAGAGCTGCTCCGGTGGCATGGCCCTGGTCCCAGGACGGCCCTCAGCATCCCACCCCAGCCTCTGTCCCAGCAGCTCTTGAATTTCTCTAAGGGCTCTTCCCTCGTTCTGACCTGGACAAGGGAACTTTCATATCTGTCTCCTGCTCACCCAAGATTCCCTCGAGTCTCTTGAGGCAAAACTCTTTCTTATTCCTGCTAGGAGGCCAGTGGCTGGCACACATGAGGGGCACAATTAATAGCTCTGGAATTATAAGGAGGTGAAGCCATGCTATCGGCCTGGGGTGTGCTTAGCCGTGAGCCAGGCGTTCGTTTCAAAGGGTGTGTCTTGAGGTTCTGTGCACCCCAGGCTGGCTCAGAGCCACCTGGGGGCATGGCAGGAGGAACGCTGTCCACCCCAGATCCCAGGAGTTTATATCCATGGGGAGCGGCAGTAATGCTCACATCTTCACGTTCATTCACAATGTTTCCCTAGCATCTACTATACCTAGTATGGTGCTGGATGGTATGTACACATTAGGTACAAATCACTGTTCACATCCTTGGTACGGGTTCAGGCCACTCAGAGAAGTTCCTTACCTAAAGTCACAGAGGCAGCAAACAGCCCTGACCACACAGTGTTGACCACAACACAGAGCAGGGGGTCAAGATTGTTCCATGAAATTCCAGTGTGAAAATAATGGTCAACTATTTATCTATAACAATTACGCTAATGATAATTAACAGTGTGGCCAGGACCTATTCAAGGTCTCGGCCATCTTGTGAGCAAGTACCATGATGACCCATTTTGCAGACAGGGAAAACTGCACCAAGAAGTGAAATCACTTGACTCATAGCAGGGCAGGAACTCAATCCAGGCCAGTTTCCCTGCTTGCGAAGCCAAGATTCACAGGCCTGTCTTGCGACAGGCAGGGCAGGCTCGTGGGGACCCGCAGGGCGCGCACCTTGCGCTGGAGTCAGGGCAGGGCTCAGGCATCGCGGGGCACAGCCACCCCGCGGCAGCCTGACTGGCCTAAGTCGCAGTGCGGGTCCCCTCTCTGCTCCCTCGGCAGTGAGCGGGGATGACGGACATTGTGAGGTGAACGGACGCCGGTACCGCGACGGGGAGACCTTCCAGCCCCACTGCCGGATCCGCTGCCGCTGCGAGGACGGAGGCTTCACCTGCCTGCCGCTGTGCAGAGAGGACGTGCGGCTGCCCAGCGCGGACTGCCCCTGGCCCCGGAGGGTGGAAGTGCCCGGCAGGTGCTGCCCCGAGTGGGTGTGCGACACGGGAGCAGGGGTCCAGCCCCTCCTAGGCCAAGGTGGGTGCAACACTGGCCCAGGCCATGGGCAGGACGCTGAAATCAAGGGGATGACCAGGGTCACTGTCACCTGGGGAGCCCTGAGGGGCCCAGCTTCTGAGGTGCCTGGGCACTGGACCTCTCAGAGAAGCTGGGAGAGTGTGGTGGCTGAGGAGAGATGTGGAAAGTGGAGGGTACAGCCACCAGGCCTCTAGAAAGCGACAAAGCAGGAAACTATCCCTTAAGCATATCATTTGAAATTATAAAAGTTGGTGGCAGAATGGGGAAAGGAGGATTAGAATACTTGAACCAAATTCTTACACTTCACAGGAGAGGTATAACATAATATAGAGATATGCTATTGCATCATACACTTATACTGATATGTATTAATAACATACAATATTATCATTTTTATTTGGATTTATAAAAAGAGGAACTCTTTAGCTACCTAGGATGCTGAGGAAGAAGGACTCTAAGTTTCAGATCAGCTTGGACAGTTTAGTAAGTTACAGGAGACTATGTCTCCAAACAAAAAATAAAATAAAAAAATTACAAGGCTGGGGTTATAGCTTGGTGCAAAGGCTGTAAGGCTGTGGGTTCAATTCCTAGTACATACATATAAAAAATTAAAATAAAAAAAGAAAAGAGAAACTCAAAATGAAACCAGCCAAACTGATTGCCTCTGGGATCACAGCTCATTCTCTCCATCTTTAGGTTCATCATCTGTGAACTCAATAACTATGGATGGAAAATGTTTATTAAAAAAAAAAAGGAATCAGTGCTGAGCTGGAGGAATAGCTGAGCAGTTAAAGCACTTGCCTAGCATGCTCAAGGCCCTGAATTCAATTCCCCAGCACCACATAAGCCGGGCATGGTGGTGCACGCCTGTAATCCCAGCAAACAGGAGGCTGACACAGGAGGATTGCTGTGAGTTCAAGGCCAGCCTGAGCTACATAGTGAGTTCGGGACTAACCTGGACTAACTACACAGAGAGTCCTTGTCTCAAAAGAAGAATGAATCTGTGCTGAATGTGTAGATTTTTCCTGCTGTCATTCCCTAAACAATGCAATATAACAACTATTTCCATGGTATGCATTTCGTGGTGGGCATTATCAGTGATCTAGAGATCGTTGAAAACATGTGAGAACGTGTGTGCAGGTTAAATGCACACAGTAAACCATGTTGTACAAGAGGTTCCAGTATCCTCAAATTTTGGTAGCCACAAGTGGTGCTGGAACCAATATGTTAAGGAACCAAAGTTTAAAGATACATGCATACACAGGGCACATACATGTGCAGAAAGCAGAGCTTCTCTTTCACAGCACTGGTGTATTGTGGGATGAGTAATTGTGTGCAGGGGGCTGTTAGGTGCCTGTGTTCCACAGGACTTCCAGCGGGGCTGTGCCTCTGGGCTGTTTAGCTGTAACCTTGGCTTTGCCCACCAGATGCCAAGAGCACCCACCACCACTTATGGTGACAGCTAAAAATGTCTGTAGACATTGCCAAACATCCCCAGAGTAGGGGAAGCAGTCACCCCTCATTGAAAACTACTGTTTCTCAGGACTAGGAGGAAAGATAACAAAATATAAGAGAGAAGATGGAGACTTGAGGGGAGGAAAAAGATTATGGTGAACCAGCATCTTGTTTTAGGCACAAGAATCTTGGAATCTCTGAGTCACAGGTCACAGGTGGCACCTCCTTCCCATAAGACATCACTCATCAGAGAGAGAGAAACAAAAACACATACCACGTACTGGGGACCCATTTGAGCTGCCTAATAACTAATATCTTTAAGATGATTTGCAAGTACCAGGCCCTGTGCTGAGCACTTCACAACCATTATTTTATTCAGTGCCAAAAATTAGCTGTTAGGAGATTTACAAGAAGAGACTGCAGTCCAGAGAGGTTGACACTTAGAGCAGGATTGCTACGCCACTAGCACTTGGCTGCCAAGCCCTGCCCTCACAGTTTGACTTCACTTTCTTCCCTTCAGGACAACAGGTTTCTGGCCTTGTTGCTCCCCAGCTCTCTGCTGCCGCCTGCCCAGAATGGAGCACAGCCTGGGGTCCCTGCTCAACCACCTGCGGGCTGGGAGTGGCCACCCGAGTGTCCAACCAGAACCGCTTCTGCCAACTGGAGACCCAGCGACGCCTGTGTCTGCTCAGGCCCTGCCCACCTGCCAGGGCCCACACCCCGTGGAACAGTGCCTTCTAGAGCCAGCTGGGACTGCAGACATAGTCAGTGCCTGCTGTCCCTAGTGGGTGGCCCTGTGCCAGGCCCTGGGCTGATGGCAGATGGCTCTTGCCCTTGCCCTTGCCTGCAAGCAACAGTCCAGCTTGAATCTACCACCCAAGAGCAGGAGTAAGGAAACACACTCCGCCTGGTCCCCTTGAGCCCTGAGACACAGGGGAGGCATAACAATTCCCCTCCTCTAACTCAGGTCTGGAAGGCAGGCCACAGCCTCCAGGGACCCCTGGTCCATTCTAGTCGGCACACAGCCCTCCAAACATGCACGCAGTGGGCTTTTTCTCCAGCTTCCTCAGGTGGGAGATGGGAAGACTGTCCCTTTCGTAAGGAAGCTGCAGCAGGGGCTGGGAAAGCCTAGCTGTTTGGCTGGGGTGTGGTGAAAAAGGCACGTGGTTGCTCTGTCTCCTTTTCCTTTCCTGGATGGAGTTACATAAACTCATCCTGCGTGAGGAGGCTACTCGTGAACTTGTGGGTGGGGCTGGGCTGTCTGAGAACACCCTTCCCTCCCAGTGGAATTCAGCGACTGAATTCTTTGTGAACATCACAAGGCGACATCACATGGTCCTGAAGAAAGTCAGAAGAATCCATGGAATCCAACTTGTACTCTCAGGAATGAATGTTTTGTGAATACAGTGACATGCAGGGCACTAAGCTGGGCATTTTCCCCAGGCCAGTGTTCCTCAACATGGAGAAAAACAGGGGGAAGAATGAATTCTTCTAGGGGACTGGAGACAGCCTGAAATAAACCAAGCCAAGTGTGAAGTTCTGCGTGGTGTGTCATGTTTTATTGTTTAAAAAAAAAAAAAAAAAACACCCAAATACACAAATGTTACCTCCTCCCCCGTGGTCAACCTGTGTTTGTTTAAAAAAAGAAAACCATGTTTGCACCAGGATCCAACCAGAAAATGAGACACCACTTGTCACCAGCTGGTGTGAATTCTTAACCACATGAAGATGGAAATCAGACATAGACTAGGATTTTGAATCTGTGCAGTGTGTGCCCTCTTCTTCAGGGCCCTCTAAAGGAAAGAGTCCCCATCCTGGGCTTCCAAGATGGGACCAGTTAGCTGATGGGCCTTGCACAATTTATATAGAAATCATCAGTTGGCAAAATGTAGCTCTTTTGGCACTAATATCCCCGAGCTTTGGTTACCATTGGCTATTGGCTCTTTTACAGTGAGCTGCCCTCCTCGCTGTCTGCTTGTCAAGGGCAGCTACCAGCAGGCCTCAGGGACCCTTCTGGCCACCAGGGATGGAGGCTCCTGGCAATGACCCATTATTATTCCCAGTTCTTTGCCACTAACTGCTTTCATGTTACTACTGGCCACTTTCAGCACCAGTAACTTTTGGTGTTACCAGCACGTAGTGTGCTAATCCAGCATTCTCTGCTTGAGATAGAAATCATGATTAGGCAAGTGCATGCCATCTAGACAGAGGCTTTTTAGTACATAGGCTGCAGTATAAGGGCGAACAAGGACTGAACCCACTAACGGTATGGAAGGGTTGTGTACATAGGAAAAAAGGTGGGCTTGTATATGTGTTGCACCAGACTTTTCATTTGGTCATGGGTAAGGATCCCTCTTGGACCTAAATAAGGAGGTCTCATGGGGCAGAATCATGCAGAGAGGCTGCAGGGTGGGCTTACCGGGGATAACGTGTCTAAAGCCTGCTGCAGCCAAGCAAATCCCTCTTGGAGTGGCTATAGGGTGCCTGATGTAGCTTGGCTGGTGCAGGGCATTTGGGGCAGCCATGCAGGGAAGATAAAAGTCTTGCCTCTTAAGAAGCATGGTGCCCTTGTCTCCTGTCTCACACTCTAGGCACTTAAACAGAATATTATTAAACAGATTTCATTGAGATACGATTCCCACAGAGTTAAATGCACAGGTCTTTGGTTCATGGTTGAATGAGTCTTCACAAATGCGTACACCCCTCTGATCAACACCTCCATCTAGGCTGACACATTCCCATCTCCTCAGGTAGTTCCCTCTGTCCCTTCCCCTTCTCCTTTTGTGCACGTAGCTTCTGTTCTGGTTTCTATCACCATGAATGAGTTTTGCCTGTTCTTACAATTTCCATGCATAGAGTCATGAGTAGGTAGGTATCCTTTAACAACTAACTTTTTTCATTCAACTTAATTTTAAATAAAGAAGGAATTTAATATAAGGAATCATTATCTAGCTGAAAGGCCAAATACGAGGACTCCACCGCTGGGATATCAGCAAGAGGAGTTGGAGTAGCAAAAGCGCTGGGAGTGGGGTGGGGCAGGAAGAATGGAGCCCACGCTGGCCAAGCTCAAAAGGTGGCCTGGAGGGTGGAGATGGAAGCACACCAAGGCCGTCTGCCTCCCAGAGTTACTGAGCAAGTCAAGGGAAGGGCAGGGGGTCAGAGTGGGGGGCTGAGGGGAGACTTCTGTAATTCTTTGCAAGTCAGGGAGTAATGTTAAGGCAGCAGAAGGAGCCCTCTGATTGTGGGGAAGAGGAGGTGATGTTGTGGTGAAGGTCAGACTGACTTCTTTCAGGCTGACCCTCTCTTTCTGAGGCTTTCAGGGTCAGAGGTACTGGACATGGCTGGTCACGTCCAAGAAAGCCTCTGGGTTCACTTCCTTGGTGCCAGGTTGGGGCTATAGGGAAGCTGAGGGTCCTGGGTGACCGAGCCCGCTCAGTCAGTCAATGAAAATGCGAGAGGGGGAGTGCGGATTGAAGAAAACTGAACTCCTGCAAGGGACGCTGCAAAAGCCGCTTTATCATCTACATTCTTCCTTTTATAACCTCCTTGCCTTCCCACTAGTTAACAGGCCCGTGTTTCCACACCTGATCCAAATTTCAAATGGAAAACAAGCAAAACAACACGTGACTTAAATTTAGTAAACAAGCAAAACCTGGAATTTCAAATGGTCAAAACAACACGTGACTTAAATTTAGTAAACGAGCAACACCTGGAATTTCAAACGGTCAAAACAACATGTGACTTAAATTTAGTAAACAAGCAACACCTGGAATTTCAAACTTTCCTATCGGTAAACAAGCAAAACAACACGTGATTTAAAGGAACTTGGACAAGGTCAGCAATGCTGAGGCTTTCGGGGCCTACGGGCCCCACACCTGGGCCCAAGGCTGTCTGGAGAGCCTCCTTTGCCAGCTACAGCCAAAGCACCAGGCACAGAGCCTGTCCCAGGGCCTGGGCACACCACCCCCTACACATTGAGGACAGAAATGAAGATGGAGGTTTTCCTTAGGGAAGAGAAGCAATAGGCCAAGGAGATGCTCCACTGGCCACGACGCCCAGCACCCTCCAATCTTAATTGACAAGAACTCAGGTGCAGCACACATGGTGGCATGCCCATGGAAGCCCAGCTACCTCGGAGGCTGAGGTGGGCAGATCCCTTAAGCTCACAAGCTTCCAGACCTGCTTGGGCAACATGTTGAGACCCATCTCAAGAAAACCAAACCCAAACCACAAAACAACACCTTGAACTCACTTCAGCAGCACATACACTAAAACAAAACAAAAACAAGAAACCACATCAGGAAAATGCAGACAGCACACACAGTCAGGCCCCGTGGGCCCTCCCCTCAGATCTGCGCACAAGGACAGTGCCCAGAGGTACTCACATGCTCGTGGGGAGCAGCTGTCAGCACCCGGGATCCGTCTTGGTTTAGTGAGCACCTCCTGCATTCCTGGTACGTTCTGTGTATTACTGTGTTGAATGTGGGGTGGTTGTCACGGTGCCCATTCTGCAGAGGAGAAATTGAGGCTCAAGTAGTAGAATCCCACTCCCTGTCTAGGACTGAAAGACACAGAGCATACTCAGCCTGTCCCTCACTTTCTCTCCCTCCCATCCATTTTTCTTCCTCCTTTCCTTCCCTTTTTTCCTTTTTAAGTTTTTTTAAAAAATGAATCACAACAAGGATACAGATCCTGAATGTTCAGCGGGTCTGATTTTCATCCCCACGCATACTGTGCTGTCAGCACTGGGGTGAAGCGGGCCATCACCCTTCTTGCCCCTCCCAGGCTCACCTTGAGCTCACCCATCTCTACTCCAGGATAACCATCACCCCCACTTCCACAGCACAGTTGGATATGTGTGTTTTGAAACTTCATGTAAATAAAATACTGCAGTAGTGCTTTTCTGTGCCTGGTGTTTCCACTCTCCGTTGCGTGCACGAGTTTCACCCACACCGTTGCAGGTAGCCATGGCTCATTCTCCCCCGCCCCTCTGTAATATCTCATTGTGTGAATATGCCTCATTTAGTTTACTCATTCTACTCATGTTGGGCACTTGGGTGCTTTCCAGTCTGGAGCTAACATGAATAGGGCATTGTGCACACTGTGGCATGCGTCCTCTGGGGGATGTTTGTTATCATGTCTACCGAACATTTGTCTGAGAGGAAAATTGCTGAGTTGGGGCTTAAATTCTCTTCTGGGTCAGATTATCCATCCCCCAGTATCACAGAGGTATCTGCAGTATCATAGAGGTAGATGCTCAATAAATGTTGCGTAAGTACTACAAGTAAGAGTTAATATTGAGTTCTAATCCCACACTTAAGCAAATCTAACTTTTTAACGTCATGACTCACTTGACCTCACAACAACTCCTTGAAGTAACATAATTGTGCCTCTTTTGCATGTGAGAAAATAGAAGTACAGAGAAATTAAGGAAAGAGTTCAAGGTCACAGCATTCAAAGTTGGGAGGACAGGGATTCAAAGCCCTAATGTGGAACCCAGGCTCAGTCACGGGCCACACTGAAACACTGAACACAGTTGCTACAGCAGTTCAGGAGAAGGCAGGAGGGCCTGGGCTACTAGCCGTGGGGCTGGGGAAGAGGAACGCACGCTGTCAGTGGGGCTGGACCCAAGCGTGTGAGAGCCTGGCTGAGGGATGGATGTGAGGAGGAGGAGGAGGAGAAAAAGATGCCAAACACCCCCAGCTTTCCACTGGGGTCACGGAGCACCACGGGGCCATGAATGGAAACCTGGAAGAGGAGAGGCAGCCCCTTCAGACCCAAGATGCCAGACAGACATCTTGACTTTAGTTACCACAGCATGGGGCTTGAGGCAGGTGGAGAATAAAGATGGGCCAGGTGTGGACACAGAGAAGGGAGCTCACTGTGGAGCTCAGTAGCACAGGCCTGAAATCTGAGCACTTTGGGGGGCTGAGGCAGGAGGATTGCAAACTTGATTGCAGGCAATTTAGCAACTTAGCAAGACCCTGTCTCAAATAAACAACAAAAAAGGGGAGGGGGAGTGACTGGAGGAATAGCACAGCAGTTAGAACACCTGCCTAGCAAGCACAAGGCCCTGAGTTCCATTAGCTGGCACCACATAAACTGGTCATGGTGGCACATGGCTGTAATCCCAGAATTTGGGAGGCTAAGGCAGGAGTATCGCCATGAAATTGAGGCCATCCTGGACTACAGAGTGAAACCTTGTCTCAAAACAAAACAATAAAAAGGGGCAGAGACAGAGAGAGAGAGAGAGAGAGAGAGAGAGAGAGAGAGAGAGAGAGAGTTAATGCTTCGACAGTAAGAAATGCAGTCAGCTGCATAAGGGAGGGAGCAGCTGCCAGTCTCACCACCACCTCTGCTTCCACTGTGTCCCCTGCCCAGATGAGCACGGCAAGTGCCTCCTCCTCCTCCTCCCTGCCTCACACCTCACAGTCTATACTAAGCAGAGCCAGAGGGATCATATGAGAACTAGACCCACACACATCAATCTTTTGCTCTGGGAAAGGCAAAAGGCTTTTGCACGACTTACGAGGCCCCAGCTGATCTGCTCCAGCCAATCCTCTGCTCTCACCCTCCATGACGCCCCTGTGCTCACACTGCTCTGACTCCACTGACTCCTTGCCGATCCTTGAGCACACAGGCAAGTCCCCACCCCAGGGTCTTTGTGCTGCCTCTCTCCTCTCTGACACCATCTTCTACCATACACCCACATGGCCCCTGATCTCACTTAAGTTTGACTCACAAGTTACCATTTCACTGAGGATGCACTAAAGCTACCCTCTTCCAGCCTTCTCTGAGTTGCATTCTTATCTTTTCCTCATGATCCCCAGCACCTTTTAACTCGCTACACACCTCACTCATAGATCTCATTTATCACTTGCAGCCTAATTGCCTAACTTCTTTCGTCTGCTTTATTCAATGATGGATCCGTGGACTAAGACCCATGTGTAGTACAAAGCCAGGCTCAGTTACTATAGAATGAATGAAAATTTGTCTTCCTTGAGAGATAAAATTGGAAAGCAATATATCGGATAAAGGGTTAATATCCAAAATATAGAAAGAACTCAAACAAGTCAACAGAAAGAAAATAACTCTTTAAAAAAACAGGTAAAGGCCTTCAACAGACATTTCTCAAGGGAGGACATACACATGGCCGATAGGGTACGACAAGAGCACCATCGGTAATCACTAGGGAAATGCAAATCAAAACCAGAAAGAAATATATCACCTCACATCTTTCAGAATGGCTTTTATAAAAAAATAAATTAATGAATGGTGGCAAGGGTATGGAAGAAAGGGAATCCTTGTAAGTTGCTGGTAGAAATGCAAATTAGCATGGCCATTATAGAAACTAGGAAGAAAGTTCCTCAAAGAACTAAAAATAGAACAATCATATGATCCAACTATCCCACGCATGGGCATATATCCAAGGAATTTGAAATCTCTGAGATGCCTGTATTCTCATGTGCATTGCAGCATCGTTCATAATCGCCAAGTTACGTAATCGACCTAACTGTCCCCCAGCCGTGAGTGGATAGAGAACACATGGCATATCTATATAATGGAATGTTACTCAGCCCTTAAAAAGAAGGAACTTCTGTCACTTGTGACAGTCCAAATGAACTTCAAGATAGAATACTACCTAAAATAAGCTGAGTACAGGAAGATAATACCACCTGATCCCACTTACATGTGGGAACTACATATGCGAAGCCAAGGGTGGAATGGTGGTTACCAGAGGTGGAGGGTTTGAGGGAACAGAAGAATGTGGTTTGAGGGTACAAAGTTTCAGTTAGACAGGAGGAGTACTTTTTTTTTTTAGATCAGTTGCCCTGCGTGGAGACTACAGTTAATGATGTCCATCTCAGAATTGCTAAGAGAGTACAGGTATTCTCACCATAGACATGTGTATTTGAGGCGACAGATGTGGGAGTTACATTCATCTAATGGCTCCAAATTGTATGCACACATCATAATACCACTTTGCAACCATCAAGACATATAATTTGTCAATTTATGGTAGAAAACTTAGCTTCCTTTTTAACCAGGAGCATAATGGGACATAGAACAATAATCATGGAGTAGAAGAACTACAGTGACTCAGGTCTCAGGATACCCCACTGGCCACAGCTGCGTGGACCAGAGCTCATCTCTCACTTTCAAGTCTAATTTCAGTAGTTCCTAAAGTGTGGTTCCTAGGTGGGAGCGTCAGCTATTGCTTGAGAACTTGCTAGAAATGCATATATCCTAGGCACATCCCAGATCTACAGAAGCTCTGGGGAAAGGGCCTAGACCTCTGTGGTTTAATAAGTCTCTCAGCTCATTAAAACTTATAAAACTATTAAGAATGTGTCTTCAGGTGAGTTTTGACAGGGAAACCATAATATTCTTCTGCCCTCTAGTGGCACTTGTACGTGTGAATGGCTAAGAGGCTGCCTGCTGGCCAGCCTGGTGCAAGGCTCCATCACTGCCTCCTGCTGCCCAGATGTAGAAGTGCAGCCCACATTGGGCAAGGGAAAGCATGTGACCAAGTCCTCAGAGTGAGGTAGTGGTGGAGGTAGGTTTAGAACTCTTTCTATTTGAGCTGGATGTAGTGGCTCCCTTTTCTAAATGTGTCATTTAAAGAGAAGTTGTAAGGCCACGACTCGCCTGGGCCAGAGTGCCTCCCTCTGTCTGCTGGATGACTCTGGGCTCACAGTCAGTACCTCCTCCCATCAGCCGCACTGTATGCAGCCAGAAAGATCTTTCTGGAGCACGGTCATGGAATCATGGGTATCTCCCTCTGCTCAAATCCCCACCGGCGGCTCAAAGCTGCCTGCTGGGTTGGGCCCATATTCCTCAAGGACCCACAGGCCTGTCTTGTCTTCTGGGTTTTTCTGTACTCCAGCCACACTGGATGCCTGGGGCTCCCCCACTGGCCAGTTCCTCTCCCCTAGGCTTCCCCCCCCCCCACCCCGGGCTGTCACTCTATCCCACTTCCTCATGGGGTAGTGGATAATCCTCAGGAGTCTCAGTTCCGTTTCTCCCTGGGACTAACCTCCCTACCCTGCGCCCTGCCTGTCCCTCCCCATCTCACCTGCTCGGGGCTGCCCTCCTGCCATCCTCTCTCTTGCTCTGAATCCATCATCCTCCACGTCTTCTGGATTGTGCTTGGCAGCATCCCCATGCGCTGTCCCTCTACCAGGGCTGCGGAGAGTAGAGCCTGTGTCCATCCAGCTACACTGGGAATAAAGGGTGGGTGCTTCCTTAGAGGGGCAGCTCCAGAAGCCCCCTGGGAGGTGCTCACCTTGGCCTGGGAGAGGTAGGCTACCAATGACCACCAAGTTACATGTGCTAACAGCAGGTCTGCCCACCTTCCTATGGCTGAAATGCGGTTAGGGCCTGAGGTGTACTCTTGGCCCTGGGGTCATGTTTTAGCTCATTATAGAAAATTCATCAGTTTTTCTCTTCCATTGCAATTAATTATGACAGCAGGGAAAACCCAAAAAGAGGGGCCTAGGCCTTCTGATTACTGTGAAGCTGTCTGGAAGACCTGGTAGCAAGTGGCCCGTGTCGCACTGGTCCGGCCATTATTCACTGCCTCCCGTGCCTCACCACTGGCACTCACAGCAATGTCTAAGATCTTGTGGGTGGCATGTGTTCCCTTCATCTTAACATGATCTTCCCAGAGGTATCTCTCCCAGAGGTCTCCTGGGGCCCCAGTGAGTCAAACAGAGGGAGCTGACGTTGACTTCTACCTCCCTGCTTGCCTTCCGAACTGGCCCTCTCTGTCCCCCCAGATCTTCTGCATCTCTTGACACTTCCCATTGGAGCCCAGTTTCTCGATACCTGTGCTGTGCCTGCCCTGCTCAAAACCCAAGATGACATCTATGCTGTCTCACCTTTAATTCCAAATGGTTAGTGCAAGTCTCAAAGTGGCCTTGTGGAATGCAAAGTCCTTCTGAGTCCCTTCCCAAGTTCAGCATAAATATCATAGCCAAAATATTTCAAGTGTGTGATGTAATGCTTCACTAATGCATGAAACAATAAGACCTACTCTAACTACTGTAATTTCAATGTGGTGATAGTATAAACAGCATTTCAAGTTATCTGTAACAACTTTAATGTGATATGAAAACATCTTTGACCTTTGGGAGATGATTTGGATACAGCTCTCCTGAATGAGATTAGTGCCTTTATACAAGAACCCTGAGGGACCCTTGGAGCAGGCCCTGACAGGACACTGGACTCATTGGTAGCTTGGCTGTGGATTTCTCAGCCTTCAGAACCGTGAGCAATATGTTTCTGCTGTTCATTATAAATTACCCAACCTAAGGTATTTGTGTTAGAGCAACCTGAATGGACTAAGGCAGTCCCAGCTTCCTAGGACAGTCACAAGGATTAAAGGGAATAAATGCTTTGAGTGCGCATAACCTTTAAGACCATTGACACTTGGGTCGTCCAAACACAGACCAGTGGACTAATCCTGAGCATACAGGTATCACAGTGAAAGCTCATCAGGTTAAATGAGTTTCATCTGAAGAACTATTCTATACCCTACATAAAATTATATCCTCCCTAATTTGAGAATGGATATGAAATTTATTCTGAAAAATGAAAGTGATTTTTATAAACCGTAGTTAGGTTTTCCTCCAGTGTTCTTATGTTGCAAATAGAGTTGGCAATATTATTTGGATTCATAAATATTTTATGAAGTTGCGTTGTTTTATGAAAACCTCAAGTATGAAAATCACTGCTTTCTACCAGCACGAAGATAGTCATTCTTATTACCACTTAAACTAATAAAACTTAGAGACTCCTGCCTGGCACAAGTTTGAATAACAGTAACAACAATTTGTGTTTATCGAGGGTTTTGATGTACCCAAAGTGATCTAAATATTTCACATACGTAATTGGTTTACTGAATAAGTTGCACGTGATGAGGGCCATCCGCAAATGAATTTAGCTTTTCTTCAACCATAGTTTTCCAACATTAATCTCTCCCGGCCCATGCCTTTCTGTCCAGCTTGAATATATAGTTCTATTAAACACTTTCCCTAAATCAGGCTTGACTTTTCACCTTAATAAAGCATCGTCATTTAACACTTAAATAGCCTAATTATGAGTATCCTATAAAGCAATGAGGTAGATACTGAGGTTAATGGCATCTTATTGATCTATAATAAATCCCAGGGAGGTGAGGAAATTTTCCAAAGGTCACACATCTAGGAAGTTGTCAACACCAGGCTGTCTGGCTCCAGAAACAGGCCTTTACCCTCTCTATCTCTAGTCTTCTGCGTACGTAGGCTGGGGTAGCTGAAACAGGGGTAGGGAATCAGTGTAATGTTCCCAAGAAAATCCTGCAGGTGTGAGCCTCATGAAATATGGAGTATTTGGCTCCCTGTGTCTGCCTTTAGTTTTAAGGCTTTGTTGGAAATCTGAAACAATAGAAAAAGTCCTACTTAAGAGTCTGTTACACATCTGTCACCCAATTTAATCCTCATGGCAGTCCTACACGGTAAGTGCATTAAATAGGACTATGCTAGCTGCTATAACAAAGCCAGTGTTCTCAGTGGGATGGCAGCCTTCCTTCTTGTGGTGATACATGCATGGCTCCTTTCCTCAGGGCTTCAAGGTCCTCTGCATCAAGGCTGCAGACCCGAGAGGCTCACTAGTTCCCTAAAGACCCTGCCTGAAACTTCTCCCACCACATTCTATTGGTGAAGACTAGTCACGTGATGATATATGAATGCAAGGGAGGCTGGGAAATGTAGTACCTGACTGAACAAGTATTGTCCAGAGACAGCTCCATACTAGAGGGTCTTTTCCAGATCTAGTAAGACAAAGAATATCTATTTGCCAATCTCAACCAGCTCACCAGACTGACCAGTGCTTTCCACTTGCCTGAAAGCAACAGTCCTACCACTCTGGAATGCTCATGGCTAGCAGGCTACTCTCTGGCACCCTGTCTCCTCTGGCTCTCTGCTGTAGAACAGCATGCTTGCCAACAGTCTGTTGGGTTTGTTTCCAAACCAGTTTGTACCAGCTGCACTTGTTTTTGTAAAGAGGTAATTGAATTAGATATCCCATAAGCCAGTGAAATACGAGTGCAAAAGGAAGAGATCTGTTTTTGTGAAAACTTGGTAAAGACTAGTGGCTTTAAAAAAAATAATGTCAAATTATGTGTGGAAGAAACAGTTACAAAAGATCTGCAAAAAAATGACCACTAGAGTCTGGAGGCACTCTGGCATCTCCTTGCTCCACTTTAGAGAAAGGAAGCTAGGACATTAGAAGTCAGATCCTGAGTGTGGTTTATATAAGGAGGACAGTGTGCAAAGCTCGTGAACAGACCTATACTCTCGATTGGAAACTGAGCATGTTGGTTTTCAACTAAATACCACATTCAAAGTGTACAACATTAAAAAGAATTCCCTGCTTCTTTAACTGACTGGTCCTAATTGTGAAAGGTGCCTGGGTTTCTCTGGAATTCTTATCCCCATTTTATAAGTGAATGGATTGAGACCGAGGATAAGTGCAGGGGTGAAGTCAGCACCAGTCAAAACCAGCTGGTCTGGTCTGGTTTGATTGCAATGTCTGTCTTCTTGCTCCCTATGCCAACACTGCCCAATTGGAGTGTCTGGGGAGGTAGTGTTCTATCACTGCCCTGTCCATTGTACCAGCCTGAATTACTGAAGCTGTCTAGTGTGATAAAGAAACTGAATTTTTAAGTGTAGCTTAATTTTCTCTAGTTTAAGTATAAATGGCCACGTACAGTTAGTGGCTGCAGTCCTGGGCATTGCAGCTCCATGCTACGTGACATTCTTTCGGCATGTGCGCACGTCTCATGTGTACTTGCTCATCCCTCCCAGCCTGTGAAGTCCCGTGCAATACAAGCCCTGGTCCCCGCATTCGCATAGCTCTGGATTGCAACAGATTATGCTGACTGGCAATGGAGGACAGCCTTGGCAGGAGTGAAGGGCCGGGCTGTGTCCGCAGCAGCTGAGCTCTGATGCACGGCAGCAAAGGCCACCTGCCCCAGCACCATGCTAGTCTCTTCCCTGGCCACCATTAAGGACAAGAGCATAGCAGTAACATCCCTATCCTTGGCAGTGTGACTTGTAACTGATTCTGCATCTTCCTGGCCTGGGTTTCCTCCTTCTCTGTAGGTTGGATTGAAGTCTGTTCTATAGTGTTGTGAGGATCCAAGGACAGATGCCTGCTTCCGTGCTTGGATCGCAGGACCTGCTTAATGAGTGTTCCCATAATCACTGCACTAACTAATCCTCCAGCTCAGGCTAGAGGAAGAGTTAGAAAAAAAAAAAAACCTGGGGGCTTGGGGGGAGACAGAGAGAAAGACAGAGTGAGTTAAGAGAGAGAGAGAGAGAGAGATTCTTTTAGAAAGCATGTATTGTGAAACCCCTCAAACCCACACAAAGGTAAAGTAGTTTAGTAAATATCCATTACTATGATTAGATTGCAATATCTTCATTAGCCCAAAGATATGGATCCTTAGGAGGCTGGAGACAAAACTTTTCATAGTCACAAAGCTGTGTCAGGATTCCCGCCCTCACTGGGATCCAACAGCTAGGGAGGGAATCATGTCTGACAGCTGTCATTTGTTCCCCAAATTACCTCCTCACCTTCCAGTGCCCCCTACTCTGGATACAGCTACGATATTTCTCTGGCAATAATCAAGGTTCCATCCCTCTGGGTTCCCCAAATTATATCATCTGTCTAGTTCCCAGAGCATTCTGGGACACCCCCAAAATCTACCACCAACATTCTTAAGTTAGCAAGAAATAGCTTTAATCTCGTGCAGCCCAGGTCCTTAAGTAATAATCAGGCTGCAGAAAGGCCAGGGCTGGCATCTGTAAGGAGCTAGTACCTGATGTTTCCTAAGGTTAAAATTATCTTTTTTTTTGAGAAAGAGAGAGAGAGAGGAGAGAAATCTTAACAGGGAAAATGTCCAGGCCCTCTGGCTTTCTGGAAAATTACTGAACTATATTCTAACTATAAAACTCAATCTCTTAAGATCCCACTAGATCTGCAGAATAAGCAGTGTGGAAAAGCGGAAAGCAGAAGTGAGCTGGGTAGAGGGGTATGACATTTCTAGCACTGCCTGGACTGAGCACTTCTTCACACATCCCCTTCCTTTCACATTCTTATGAAACTCCTGTTGGGCAGACATTCTTACTGCTTGGGGTTATAGGTGGGGAAACTGAGGCTCAGAGAAGGGAAGTTACTTGACCAAAATGGAACTAGGTTGAGCTCACTTACAACCCCACCTTCTTTCTTAAGCATTAACCTGCACATGGTACTAGATGAGTCCCATTTCTCTTTTGGGGCCTCAGTTTCCCTTTCTTACATGGGGGTGGCAAGGCCTGCCTTAATCACAAAAGCTTCCAGAAGGATCTGGACTCAGGAGGGATATGGAATGATTTCCAGGGCCTAGTTTTGGAAGAAAACTCTACGGCCCCATTGAGGGGTCATGAGTGTGACGTTGGGCATAATGGGACTGAGGAAAATCACTAGTTCCTCTCAGGTCCTCAAAGAGGAAAGGGGAAGAAACAGGAGGGAGAGCTGAACAGAGTGCCTCAGAGGGTTGCTGTTTTTGGAAGCCGCTTAGCTGACGGCTTTCCAAGCTGAGAAACACACATACACAAACTCTAACCTCCTCTGGCTTAAAATAGAGCTGTTGAACCCAAAATGACAAGCACAGGGCATAGTCACCTGCCTGGCAGGGCCAGACAGCCCCCCATGGCTCCAATAATACTTACTCCCAGTGGGCATATTTGACAAAGCAGTTTTCAGCTGCCTGTCACGGGACACTCACAGCACTAGGGAGCACGGCCTACCAAGGTACCCACCTCAGGGACGAGGAAAGAGAGTTCTGCGGGCCTACAGAATGCGATACCGTCAGCAACATCTTGCCCCACAAGGATCGGGAGCTGGACAGCCCCGAGTTCAATTTCAGACTCAGCTGTGATCTGGGTGTGAGGCCTTAACAAGTCAAAGTCTCCTCTGTTTCCTGGCCTGCAAAGGAAGTTTCCACAGCAATGTCTGTGAAGATGCCCAGCACAAACGTGGTCTCATCACCCTAGCCTCGCCTCTGTTTCTAGAAGCAAAATTCCTGATGAATGTAGGCAGACAGCTGCGGACAGGGAGGAAAAACAACTACCAGCTTGAAAGAGGCACTCAGTAACTTGTATAATCCGTAGCATAGTCCAGTGTGGTGGCCATTAAAATAATCTGGTCTTTTCTTTTTTTGAGACAGGTTCTTGCTCTGTAGTTCAGGCTGCCCTTGAACTCACTATGTAATCGGGATGTCCTTGAACTCTCGGCAATAATCCTGATTCAGCCTCCTGAGTGCTGGGATTACAGGCTTGTGCCACTATTCCTGATTCATGTGGTAATGGGGAATGGAACTCGGGGGCCTTGAGCTTGCTAGGCAAGTGCTCTAACTGCTGAGCTATGCCCCCAGCCAGATTATTCTGTTTTTAATTTTTTTAGATGGGAAAATGGAGGCACAGGGAAGTAGAAGTGTTTTGTCCACTGATATTCAGCTAGAAAGCAGAGGAGCTAGAATTTGAACCCAGGTCTCAAGGACTCCAGCTGTGCTCATGACAGGGCCCTCATGAGCCCTTCCCTGATTGGGCCATACCTATTTTCTAAAGCTAAGTTATTCCTTAGCCCCAGTGTCCCCACAAGCTCTTCTGAGGCTCTTACTGGGCTGAAGCTCTTGGTGTTCCACTCACCTCCACCCTGAGACTCAGCCCAGTTTTCTGCCCCTCTAAAGTCTGAGAGGTGTCAGAATCCCAAACTTGCTGACACTGTTACTAAAAATCAGACCAAGATGGCTTGTCTACATCTTCACTGCGGATGCTTTGTGTCTGGGCTGCTGACCGGCCATCCTACCTCTTGAGGCGTGAGGGGTCCACGGTCACATCTACAGGCACTGGGCTCCCATTCTGCCTGGGAACCCATATCCAGGTGCTCCTTGGATATTGGTAACAGTGGCCAACGCTTTTGGACGAGTTGGGCCCAGTACTGCTTTCCAGGCATTGCGTTTCTTGGCTAAGGAATCCTTACAACTACCATACCAGTCCCCTGCTGCACCATCACTGATGCTCACTGCAGTGGCTTAGCCCAAGCATGTTTTCTCTGGCTCTGTGGGATGGAGGTCCGTCTGAGCCTCGCTGGGCTATCAATGCATCGGCTGTGTTTCTGAAGGCTCTGAGCAGGAATCTGCTTCCTTTCCCTTTTTAGACTCCAGAGGTCACCCACTGGTCATGTCTGTGGCCACCTTCCTCCATCACCGGTAATGGCAATGTCAGTCCTGACTTCTCCTGCTGCCTTCCTTCTGGTTCTCTCTCCTGCTTCTGCTTCCGGTTTTAGGTTTCGGGGACTCCTGTGATGACATCGGCCCCAGCCAGGTAATTAGGCATCATCTGTCATCTTGAGGTCAGCCAATTACCCACTGGATGTCATCTGTAACCTCAGCTGCCTCTTCATGATGTAGCTGAACACAGTGACAGGGTTCAGCAATGAGATTATAGGCTGCACCACCAGGCTGGCTTAGAAATTTCTCACTCCATTCTACTGATGGGGAAACTGAGGCACCCCATGCTTACACACTGGCAAGCAGCAGAAGTGGGCGATGAACCCCGGTGGTTAGGTATAGTATACGCTTTCAATTCCTGTGCTACGGCCCTCGTTTGTCCACAGCCATTCAGTGTATGCTCTGTGCCAGGTCCAGGTGCTGGGGACCAAAGGGTGACCAAGAGAGACCCCTCCCTTCAGCAAGTGCACATGCAAGAATTACACTGCAGGTGAAAGAAGGGGAGATGGCAGAGGCCACGAGGGCTCCTGGAGCAGACGAGACCACCTGGGGAGGAGCAATCGGGAAAGATGTCCACCTGAGCTGACAGTGACAGAGTGGACGGGGTGTCAGCCAGCTGTATCGAGCCCAGGATGCACTGACGCCGAGAGAGGTGGTGAAAGGGCTGCCCCAAGTCAAGCAGAAGTTTTGACACGGAGCTGAAAGCCTAGAGTGGTTGGAGCAAACAAGGCCAACAGGCTCCCGGGACAGAAACTGGAGCAGTCATGAGGGAGGGTGACACCTACCAAGGCCACTGCACAGACCCGGGAAGGGTGGATGCTTAGGACAGCTACAGCAGAGGCTCTGTACAGGCCCACCCAGGACCCTGAAAGAGGTACTGCCTTGGCATTGAGGGGCAGAGGTGGGCTCCTTGGGGGTAGAGTCAATGAAAAGCTCCCCAAAAACTCAGCTGCTCGGGACAAATTCAGGGGCCATGCTCTCACTTGCCTTGTGCATCCAGCTCACTGGCAGGTCCCATCATTCCATGTAACTCTAGCTGCAGTGACAGGTCTACTCCCAGATCTCAGAGGCTTAGGGCATGGAGCAGAAGTTTAAAAACAGGTGTCCCTGATGGCAGGCAGTCTTGCGATATTGTTTGGGTGCTCACTAATCACCCCAGAGGTTGAAAAAAGAGGTAGGGAACAGCCTCCTAAGTGGCCTCCACTTTTCACAGCCCTACCTTTCCACATGGTAGGCTGATGTTACTATATATGTATATATAGCAGATCGTGGAACTCTCATGGGTGTGTGTGTGTGTGTGTGTGTGTGTGTGTGTGTGTGTAGCCTTTCCGTGCTTTCAACTGCACCGACAAACTTATGTAAACCTCTACACGAAGTCACCCGTCCCCAGCTCCACCCTGAGCCCCACTTCTCCTGCCTCCAGCCCCAGGAGCTTCCCTGCTGCCCCCATGGCCTTTTGGGCTCTTCTGTTCTGACTATAAACTTGCACTTGCTGCCTAGATCCCCGCCCTCTCCAGTCCTCCGGGCCTTCCCACCCACCTGCGCTGGCTGCGCCCACCCCTCCCAAGCCCTCCCGTTCCTTATCTCACCGGCACTCCGTCAGTCAGCCATGCTTCCCTGCCTTTCACCGGAAGTTTGTACCCGGCGAGTGTTTGGCAGGTATTTTCCGCATGACTGACCGACTGACAGAAGGAAGGGGTGACCCGCCCGAGGTCCCATGTCGAGCCGGTGAGGGTGGCAGAACTTTGGCGGGCTCGTGCTGCGGCCGGTGCTCCAGACGTCGCTGTTTGCAAACGCTTTAGCCTAGGGGCGCCGGACAGTAAAAAGGGGGCCAGCGGCGCGGGCGGGGTGGGGGACAGCGGCGAGCGGCCCCGCCTCCGGGGGCGCGGCACGAGGGCGCGTGGGTGCGGGCCGCGCGGGGCCGGCCGGCCGCCATGCGGCAGCACGGCGTGCGCAGCGCCGCGCTCGTCCTGTGCATCCTGTCCTACCTGCTGGTGGGCGCCGCCGTCTTCGACGCGCTCGAGTCCGAGGCGGAGCGCGGCCGCCGGCAGCTGCTGGCGCGGAAGCGCGCTGAGTTCCGGAGGAAGTACGGCTTCTCCCCCGAGGACTTCCGCGAGCTGGAGCGCCTGGCGCGCCGGGCCGAGACGCACCGCGCCGGCCGCCAGTGGGAGTTCGCCGGCTCCTTTTACTTCGCCATCACCGTCATCACCACGATCGGTGAGCGGCGAGCCGCGCCCGCGCCTCCGCCCTGCCGGCCGTGAGCGACTCCGCGCGGGTCGCTCGGGCTCGCGGAGCCGGGGTGCCGCCCACCCGGCGGGGCCGCAGGCGTCCTCGGGGCTAGCGCGGGAGTGCTCGGAGAAACGTCCAGCCGGGGGGTGGGGGGACGACGGAAGGCGGAAACGGGGTGGGAGACCGAGTGGCCGAAGTTGCGTCCTCGTCCGCCAGCTCCACACGCGCTGTGCGACCCTCCCCCCAGTTGATTAGCCCCGGGGCAAGCTTTCTGCTCTGGAAAGTGAGAGCGCTAATAGGGCCGGTCCTGGGGCTGTGGAGAGGGGATTGTTAGGGACAGAGTATGTGCCGAAAGTTTTAGCACAGGGCCTGACACAGCACTGCAGGAAAGATTGAGGGTTTTTTTTTTTTTTTTGCACTATAATAATATTCTGCCTTGCATTATTGAAGAAAGACCTTCTCTGTCTTACTCATGTTGCAAGGCCAGTGCCGAGAGCGTAACAGGAGCTCAATAAATATTTGTTGAAGGAATGACTGATCACCACGAGCTATGGACCTTACCTTGGGGGATGCAGAGCAGTTTCTCTGCAGCATCTGGGCTGCCAGCTGTTGCCATGACTACCGTCTGGCTGGTACCTGCTGAGCCTGTGCATGGGGAAACTGCAGAGGAAAGAAGCTGGTTCTCTAGGGCTCCAAGTGGGGTGCCAGCCGCTCCACAGGCTCCCTGGGCTTGGGCCACCAGCCTTTGGAAAGCCTGGGCCTTGGAGAAAGTTTCTCCGTAGTGTTCATGCGAGTGAACGGGAGCTGGGGGTTTAGCAACTGGGTTCAGAGTACAACTTTTGCAAATACATACGCTAATTTCTCCACTCTCCATCGCCCCCTGCTTTCTCGGACAATTGATTGTACCTCTCTGAGCCCAGGTTTCCTCAAAGGCCATACGCAGTTGTTCCTGCCTTACTAGGTGGTTGCTAGGTTTCAAGTGAGGTCAGGTGTGTAGAATGTTTGCCCCGGTACCTGAGGGTAAGGAGGCAGTATTCACTAGTAATAATAGTTGGTATTATTTGTCAAGTAGGGCGCCCGTTCTCATTCAATCCCTTTGCTCCCCCGTCACCTGAGCACCCGTTTCCCTATCTCAGCCCAGTCTGAGACCCTCCCAGTGGCAGTACCCCCTCCACATTCTTGCAGATGAGTTTTTTCTGTGGCTGAACTTCCACACGGTTCCTGTATGGCCCTACCCATTTGTCTTTCTGTTACGGGGAAAGGTCCTTATCCATCATCAGACTTTGAGCTCCTTGAGGGTAGGAACCCTGGTGGTCACTTTTGTCTCCAGTCACAATGCACAGAGACACGGACCATAGTTTAGAGTCTCCTCTAAGTGTGCTAGAGTGACTAGCCAGGCATGTGACACAGGCCTGTGTCCCCGCACTCTGGGAGGCCGAGGCAGGAGAATTGCAAGTTCAAGCCCAGCCTGGGAAACTCAGCAGCTCAGTGAGACCCTGCCTCAAAAAGAAAAATGGGCTGGGGATGTGCAGAGGCCTTGGGCTTGATCCCCAGTGTCACAGCTAAACAAAAAGGAAAGTAGAGTGAATGGTTATTTTTTTTTAAAAATGTGTTAGAGTAGAAGACATATTGCAGTAAATTCCCCTCAGATTACTTCCCCTCACTACGAAAATGCTCATAGTTCTCACCACTTTCTGAAGCAGTTCTAGAAGTCCTCCTTGGGGAGCTGCACTGTCATGGTTGCCCTGATGACCTGAATCCATACAAATTAACCTTTCATGGTCCAGAAGTCACGTGGTGCCAGGCTGGGTGAATAAAGTGGACGAGGACACGCTGTAATGCCTTTCTATTGGATGCCAACCCAGCAGCAGCGTTTACTATATTTTTATTAAAGTCACACGTTGCAAAGACAAGAAAGACGACTTCCACGACCGCTGGGGCAAGCGGCAGGAGGGACGGGATGTGGCCTCGGGTGGGGAAGGGAGGCTGCTGGCAGGCACGGCGCGAGCTGGCTCTCACCATCTCTTCCTGCTCCCCCGCACAGGGTACGGCCACGCGGCGCCGGGCACGGACTCGGGCAAGGTCTTCTGCATGTTCTACGCACTCCTGGGCATCCCCCTGACCCTGGTCACCTTCCAGAGCCTGGGCGAGCGGCTGAACGCGCTGGTGCGGCGCCTCCTGCTGGTGGCCAAGCGCTGCCTGGGCCTGCGGCGGACGCACGTGTCCACTGAGAACATGGTGGTGGCCGGGCTGCTGGTGTGCGCCACCACCCTGGCCCTCGGCGCCGCCACCTTCGCGCACTTCGAGGGCTGGACCTTCTTCCACGCATACTATTACTGCTTCATCACCCTCACCACCATCGGCTTCGGGGACTTCGTGGCGCTACGGAACGGCGAGGCGCTGCGGAGGAAGCCGCCCTACGTGGCCTTCTGCTTCCTCTACATCCTGCTGGGGCTCACGGTCATCGGCGCCTTCCTCAACCTGGTGGTCCTGCGCTTCCTGGCTGCCAGCGCCGACATGCCCGAGCGCGCTGCCCGCCGCGCCAGCCTGCCCCGCCGGGGGGCGCCCGAGAGCCGCGGCCCCGCCCGCGCCCACCCGCTGGAGATGCGGGCCTGCGACAATCTGGGTTTCTCGCCTCCCTGGAGCCCCGAGGCTGTGCGCTGCGGCAGGGCACACAGGCCCGGGGCCCGGCGGAAGTCCATCTGACGTCTGTACCTGGCCAGGCTACAACCTGGATGGGAGTGTCCGGTTTTGTCTACCAACACACCCACCTCAGAGCTTGGAGAGGGACGCAGGGCTGTCACTGAGCATGGACAGTTTCTGGTTATTTCCTGTGGCATGTCTCCTCCCTTCTCATCAAAAATGTAATACGCCTCATCTTAAGTACAAGCCAGATTCCACAGTATAGGTGCAAGTCTCTCCTAGTCCAAACTGTAGGATGTATGTGGCTTCCTCAGTCCCAGGAGGCCCTGCACCGGTCCACATGAGCCCATCAGTGCCGCGACAGGTGGCTCTGTTTCCCTTGTAAAGCAGTCCTGCACACTGCAGAGGCAATGTACCGCCGTGGACACTGCAATCCTATCAGTGGGGCCAGATGCTCATGCTAGAAGCTGGGGGATGGATAAGGGCGGAGGAGCCACCCTCTGTCCACAGCGGTCGTCACTGCACTGGGTAAATCACCTCATTCGCTTTGTCCAGCATGGACAGTGGAATTGGCTCACCTGTGAAAGATTATCCCCCTTTGTCCCTGCCAACCCCACTCCATATAAGGGAGGCCTGGCTGAAGCCATGTTACCAGGACCAGCTGGAGGCAACCCAGTGCTGTGGGTGAACTTTATTCCGAGTCTTGCCTATCACCAGCAGTGAAACCCTGCTTGTTCTCTCCCTGGGCCTCCGTTTCCACTATTCAGTAAGGCAACCGGGCTCATCTAGAACCCTGCTCCCTGTGATGTATCTCCGGCAGAGCTTTCTGGGACAGCTGTCCTACAGGGAGTGTTAATGAAGCCCACAGGGGCATCCTGGCATCCCGTAACACTCAGCCCCTTAAAACACAAGCGATCCACATTATAGAACTGTCTCAACACAAAGCAAGAACGAACCAGGTTAGAAAAGCCAAAAACTTTAATTTTTAACATGAGCTACGTGATCATGAACACAATGCAACATGACCCACTCCAACCCGGGGGCCTCCGAACCCTCCCACCCTAAAGGCCTAGGGCTCCTGCTTCCAGAGAGGGCACAGGGAAGGCAGGCAGATGGGAGAAGGCCCTGACTCAAGGACCCAGGGGCCTGCTTTCCTTCTACCCCTAGAAGGCAGCCGTGGAGTGAAAGGGCTCCTGGGTGACCTACACCTGGTTCCAGGTTCCAGCCTCCACTTCACGACCATGGCCGCTCTGGGTAAAATGGACAGTGCCACCTGCTCTCCAGGCTTGTCAGTGAGCTCCTGGACACAGACGCTTTCTGCCCACTGAGGTGCTACTCTGCAGACACAGGCCCTCCCAGAGGGCAGAGGGAGCTGGTGCAGGGGCATGGGGAGGGACTTGTCCCCTGGGCCTGGCTGGCATAGTGCTGCTGCTCAATAAATAAATGCAGGTGACCTTGCCTGATGCAACAGCTGTGCTTCCGGATGGAGCAGGGCTCAGTGCTTTCTGGATATAGGCACACCAGAGCTCCCAGGTTAAGGAGCTGGAGGGTGCATCAGCTTGTGAAGCGCATAAGCACCAACTAGCCATTTGAACTCCTGGGGGTAGAAGAGAGATCAAGAACCGCTGGAGAAGCAAGTGCTTGTTCTGGCCCAGCCACTCACTTGAGGCAAGACCTTCAAAAGCCTCTTCCTCCCTAGGACCTCCACTTCCTCTTAAAGACGGGACGATCACAGGCCTCCTTCCGCCCGCTAGCCTGGGCTCTTGTGAGGGTCAACAGACACACCCCAGGTGAAAGCACTGAAACTGTGGAAAGCGCTGCTGCAGGAATGCGGGCCTCACCATTTCTGAGGGGCCAGCAATATCTCTAGGCTGAACGCTATGGCTTCCAATCCTCGTTCCTCAGCCTTGGCACAAGCTGGGGCTTCCTCACTCTCCCCTAGCTGGTCTTGGAGAGGTTATGGCTCCTAGATGGAAGCCCCCACCCCTGCTTCAAGGCCTAGATTAAATCCTGCAGCCCTTGATCAGCTGAACCAACCCCCAGAGACCTCAGTCTCTAAACCCAACCTAAGGCCAGATAAGACATTGGCCCAGTAGAGCTAAGCAGAGCTGTGTGGCCCAAGGCTTAGTGACCAGAGTGCCAATCATGGGCCAGCTGCCCTGGACAGACAGCATCCTGCACAGGAAAGAAGCTCTATGGTGCCCGAGCTCCACTGCTCACTTGCAGGAGGGTCTTGGCAAATCACTTCTGCTTCTGGGCCTGCTATTGTCTAACCTTCCAGATGGGCTACTACTTGTCCTGCCATACTTGGGGGGCCCCTTGGAAGCTTGGAAGAGAGGGAAAAGGAAATGTGGGAAGTGACAGCTCCCTTATCCTGCCTGGGCTCTGGCCTAGCCAGCTGGGAAGAGGTGACCCAGTCTGTGGGCAGGAATCATGAACACACAGGGGACCCCAAGGTGGCTCTTCCTGTGCTGGCCTCAGGCTCCTCATCTCTAAAATGGAGATGCACTAAGGGTCCCAAAAGCCCTTTCCCTTGGTATGGAAAGTCATTTTGGAGAAGGAAGGTGGAAATGGCACCCTTCCATGGCAGCCCTCCCCAGAGACTTAAAAGAATCAGCCCTAGAGACCTGAGGCCCAGAAAGGCCCCACTCTCTGCCCCTCCCCAAATGATGGATTCTGAGTTAGCAAAAGGCCAGACAGCAGCAGGGACAGGCTGGGTATGAGGCTTCCCCAAAGCTAATGATGAAAATAATCACCTTCCCTCTCCCAACCCCCCCTCCCGTGGTGAGGACAAATGTGGTTCCCACACCCCATGGTCACAGCCCCCTAGGGAGGCAAGTGCTCACAATGATGATACAAAGAAACAGGGCTCCAGGCCTCATCCCACCCCTCCAGGAGGTGAGCAAGATTCACAGAACAAACAAGAAAATCATTGAGGGGGTCTTGCCAACCACCCCCAGAGTGTTGTTATTGCTTTGGAGCACTTTCTCTCTCTCTCTCTCTCTCTCTCTCTCTCTCTCTCTCTCTCGCTCTCGCTCTCGCTCTCACTCTCTCTCTAAAGCCTGAGCAGACATGTCTTGGGCTGGGAGGACAAGTCAGTGCCAGGTCCCTTCCCCCCCTCCCCCTGGTTGGAACAGCCAGGCTTTGCCCCAACTTTGAAAAGTGACCCATGAACAAACACAGCAGTGACAGCTGGAGAGAGAAGGTGCTCTACTGGCTCAAATATTCTGAGCGGTGAGTAATAAACGAAGAGCAGAGAAATCACACTGGTTAAGAAGGGGAAGAGAGGGGCATGTGTGGAGGTAACCAGAAGCCCTGTGCCCTCCTGCGTACCCCGGCTGGGATTCCCCGTCCACAATCCTGGGTAGCTCTGCAAACCTGGAGGAGAGGAATATCTCCATTTTTCCTTCCCAGCACAGCGTCAGGAGCTCTATGGAGGTGAAAGAACTCAACCAGAACTTCAAAGAAGACCCAAGGCTTGATCAGGCTGAGGGGTGGGAAGGATTTCCAGGTGGAACCAGGCACAAGGTGGGTCCATATAGAGCTTGAAACCATCCTCAGTGGACAGTAACACCTTATAGCAAAGACCAGGCCCCTGCCCCAAGGCCTGGCAAACCTTAGGAGTGTTTCCTAAAGAAAATTAGAACCAAGGATAATAGAATGTTGAATATAATGAGCAGCTCTGGCTGTATCCCTACAGGAGAGGGGGAGGAAAGGGAGGAGAAGGAGGGACTGGCCTCCCAGGAACCAGGCAGCTGATCCAGGCCCAGGCCAGCAAGGAGACACAGTCTCCTGGAATGTAGTTGGGTCTCCTCTCCATCCCCAGACTAGGATTTAGTAAAGATTAGTCTGAGTTAAGAACAGGACCCAGGGCATGAACACTAACTCTACCCAGCTAACCTGGACTACGGCCCTACACAGCAGGGACTAGGTGAGAAGGAGTGGCAGGCTGCTGGATGCCTCCCAGGGGGAGGTGGCAGAAATGTGCTTCTCTAAAGAGGGGCCAGCCTGCACCCTCCCTCGCATGCAAAAGGGTTCCTGCAGGCCCACAGGAAGGTTGCAGGAGGGCAGCTACCCAGGCCTCCAGATTCTCACTAACTCCTCACACCTCCTTCCTGCTGCCATCTTCCCTTGAGTCAAGGTGAATGAGGCCGGGGCAGGGGGTTCTGCCCTTAGTATAGGGTGGTTTATTTAAAAAGACTAAAATAGGGGGCTCTAATGCCTCCCCAAGACCCCTAGCCTGGAGGCAGAGGGGTAGACAAGATGACCTTTGATCTCATCCAACAAAGAGGCATTCTGCTATGGGAAACCTTTACCTGGGCATGCCAGCCCCAGTCCCAGCTTTCCTGAGCTCCACCTCTCCCCAGTCCAGTGTCCCCCAAATGCCCAAATGGTGAGCTCCCTGGTCGCAGGTTCTTGAAACTCAGGGTCCTGCAACCCTTCCACTAAAACAGACGACGATGTTCTTTCCAGTCCAGCAAGACATTCCAGACTACTCTGTGGCAGTCCCATGGAGCAAGGCACCCTGGGGTTCTGGACCAAGCCCCAGGTACCTCCTGCTTTCCTTTGGTCCCTGCTGGCCCCCAATTCCTAGAGCCACCAGAAGAGGGGCAGGCAGGAGGGGATGAACAGATGGACTTGGACAGGCTGCGGCAAAGCTCCTTCCACAGGCAGGCAGAGGGAGGCCCAAGCTCCTCTTCAAGGGGGACTCAGAGCCCCTGGGAGCTGGCTCCGGATCCTTGCAAAGCTGCCCCTTCAGCTCTGGGACAGGAGTAGCTGCCTGAACCCGGTGCCGCAGGAAAGACACTTGCTGGTAATTGGCACCATGAAGATGGCCGGCTGGGTTCTGGACTTGGCTCCGGGCAGCGAGCTTCCGAGGAGGCAAAAGAGGGACAGGTAGGACAGTTTGGGCAGGGGAGTAGTTTGCTCTGCCACCTCAGTCTTTCTCCAACTGCAGCCATGTCCACCAGGTCAAGAACTGGCCAAGTCAAAAGTGCAGCCAACCCATTAGATGAGGGAAGGTCTCAAGGGGTAGGAGGCAAAGAAGAGGTGAGGAGGGGCCCAAGGGGGGCAGGTCTCCCCATTCTGCTTCCCCGTGGTGGGGGACAACCTCATCTTCCTCTGTTTAATGTGCCTCTGGGCCTGGGGTCCCAGGTCAGGACCGGGTAGTCTCCAGGCCATCTCAGGGAGCCCCTCCCCATCCCCGGCACTAAGATCGCTCACCACAGGGCCCAACGGTGCTCTCAAGGGACAACTGGGATGCCTGCCGCAGCAGGGGACCTGTGGCTGGGTCCACCATGGAGGAGGTGGGGAAGAGCTTGTACCAGCCCACGGCAAGGGTGGTCAAGTCCAGCTCCTCCAGCAGCACGCGGGCCACACCCATGAACTGCTTCCGCTCCATCCTCCCGTAGTTCCCCCACACGATAACCTGTGGGGAAAGACATTGTGGTCTGAAGTCTGCCGATGCTACTCAACATCCAGAAGCAGGACTTGGGGAACACCAGGCCCATTCATCTGAGACCTCCCTGAAACTGCTCAAGGCTGACCATAGTTCTTTGGTTCTGGAATTCCAGAACTTCTGGCCCACGAGACTGTTTGTCTGCCCTCTCCAGTTATTCAATCACTCCATTTTCCACATTTCCCCATCTTTGAACCTGGGCCTTGAAGGCCAGCCCTACATCATGAGATCCTGTCTACCTCCACTATAGGCCCTCTACTTCCAGTGTCTCAGAACCCTACATCCCCACTGCCCCATGAAGCAACATTTACAGAGTGGTAGGCAGTATTCCTGGTATTTTATATCTATTCTTCTTCCAACCAGACTTTGTCTTCAGAGCTGTTCCATTTCTTGGTTAATACCCTCTTAGAGGGGCTGAGGACATCGCTCAGTGATCAGAACTTACCTAGGAAGCACGGGGTCCAGGGTTAAATTCCCCCAGCACCACATAATAGCTGGGACATGGTGGCATCCCAGCACTCAGAAGACTGAGGCAAGAGGATTGCTGTGAGTTCTAGATCAGTTTGGGCTACATAGTGAGTTCAAGGCCAGCGTGGACTACAGAGCAAGACCCTATCCCAAAAAACAAACTCCTTGGAGCTTCTGGGTGGATGCATTCTGTGGCTGCAGGATCGTCAACTGCTGTCCTACCCCTCAGCTTCGTGCTCTGGCCTCCTTTGTGAAGGTGGGTTGCCTCAACCAGTCACCAGAATCTGGTGGCTTTTGCATATCCCCCATAGTCAGACATAGAGCTCTGCCTGTCATGGTGTAGTTCTCCTCTCTTTTCGTTTTTTTTTTTTTCCCTATGCTGGGGATTGAACTCAGGGCCTTCACACTGAGCTACATTCACAGTCAATTTTTATTATTTTTATTTTGAGACAGGTCTTGCTAAGTTACTACGCTGTTCAAGCAAAGCTTGAAATTGCAATCCTCATGCTTCAGCCTCCTAGAGTGCTGGGATTACAGGTGTTTACCCCCATACCCAGATGCCTGTGTGGTTCTTGACAAGTCACTTAAGTTCACAAGCTTCAGTGTTTATGTCTGCAAATGGCATGACCCTGGCTCAGCTTACCTTGTAGGATTAAGAGACAGAGAGGCTGAAAAGCTCATCAGCAGCTTCAGTATAAGGGAGCTGCTTCTTATTATTCAGGGTCACATTCGAACAAGGGAGAGGGACAAATAAATCTGCTGTGTGTCTGAAGTGGCCTGAGATTCAATCTTCTCAACAACCTACACAAAATGATCCCATTAATTAAATAATGTGCTTGAGGTTGTTCGACTATGACTTAGATGTGTCTCAGGCAGCTAATAAAAGCCTTATTTTCTATTGCATTTCAATTTTTAAACTAGTCAGTGACTTCACATTTCACAATAATGGGTCTTAACCTGCAGGTAGAAAAACTCTGCCCTGGGACAGAGGACCTACGCTGCCAGGTAGGTGAAGTCCCACTGTATGGGCAACCTGAACACTCTTGGCCTGTTCTCTGTTCTGGGGTGAAAGCAGGGACTGAGGTGCAAACAGAAATGCCCAGGCAGCAGCTGAGAGTGGACACATAAGTCATATAGGCATCCAGCCTAGGGCCTGCCTGTCTCACAAGGGCAGCTCTTCAGCTCCAGCTTGAGTGACCACTAGGGTCCTTACAACAGCTAGAGCCAAAACCCTTTCCATGGTCCTCAACAACCCAAGCTGCTACTGCTGTGGCCCAAGCCAAGTCCCCAGCTCCAGCAGTGGGTGATGATGGCAACCAAGTACAGAGTACCTGCTAGAGGTGAAACGTGTGGAT